>UELV01095500.1:4141-16903 GCA_900490015.1 Megastigmus stigmatizans | reverse complement strand
CTACTGGGCCGATCGTAAAAAATCAAAGTTCTCTATATTCAGTTTTAAATTTTCTTCTAGTTGAACTAAAATAACTTTTAGTCGGAGCCCTATAAACAATTTTTTAAGCCGGATAAGGTGTTTTTTTTTATAAAAAAAAAAATTTCAAACGAAAAAAATATTGAATTTTTCACTTTTTTATGGATTTTCTTAGTTTAACTAGCAGATAAATTCATAAAAAAGAAAATTTTATTTTGATTTTTTGTTACAGATGAAAATTGCGAGCTGCATCCTGCCCGCCAATTAACAACTCGAACTACGAGGCGTTGTGTGAAAATGCTCATAACTCAGCTTCTATTTAATGTTTTGGTCTAAAAATTTTTTTTCAACTTGTTTAAATAGTAAATAAAATGATCTGAAAATTACACTGCATTTGGCTTTTTTTTTCTACCTCAAAAGTTCATGAAAAAACACGTTTTTTTGGCCTCCTAAAGCAGGATCCCCCCTTAAAAGGAAAGTTCAAACGTTTAAAAAATTTTTTGATTAAGTGAAATCTCGATTTAAACGCTGGTATTCTTATGCAGGATAACGATGCACAGTATTTCGAAAATCATTTGTAGCTTTATGTATATCGAATGTACAATAATAGGAATTTTTTTCACCCAAAAACAATATATAATATGACAATTTAACCCATCAAGTCCGTCGTCTTCAAAGTCTTTTATACTCTAGCTCGTCCGTATTTTGAGCTGTTCTTTCGAACGGTGATACCGATTTTTTGTTAAAATACTCCTGCAAAAAAATATGGCGTATTTTTCACGAAAAAAAGTTTAAAAAATTGGAATTATAATAATTATATCAGTTCTTATAATAATGCAATCGACTGGGAAGACAGTAGAGCTAAAATAATGAAAACTGAAGAGACATGCATCAATGGAAGAGGATTAATATTTTATCCTGTATCACAGTTTTAGATTTAGTACCCTAAAACATTGTCGATTACTTGTATGATAACGTCAATGTGACAGAAGCGAGTACCTGTAATAGTATGCAATACAGCACATGGTCTTATGGGATACTTATAGCTACCTATGGGGTTTTTCGCTGATTGGCCGAGGGTCGAGAAGTCTCAGGTACCTATTGGACTTTTTGCTGATTGGCCCAGGGTCGAGAGGTCATATTCTCAGGTACCTATTGGGCTTTTCGTTGATTGGGGCACCATGTACATGCGAAGGTGGTAAAAAATATAAATTTAAGAAGGTATGGGAATTAATAAGTTTGTAAAATGCATTATTTTTTTTATTTCAATATTAACTCAATATGAGTATAAAAGTAGCATAACTATTAAATTCAAGAGTTCCCCTTATTAACATCAACCTTACCGCACCATTCCAATCGATATAAATAAAATGTTTTACAAAAGGAATGTGCAATTGCGTCGATGAATTATTTTAATTTGCATTTATATATTAGACTCAATAATGTAATTACGAGTCTGAAATCTTGGTCGACCCGCGCCTCCCTTTATCTCCAAAGGATGCTTTTCCTTCTGGGTGTTGAGTGCCACTGGGGTTCTGCCGCCTAGCGGAGGAGCCCGGTACCACGCAGGTCGTGGTATACGTTATATTCGTATTAGCACGCGATGTACAGGATTGCGCGTAGTGTCTAATTTAATAGTTTAACGCTAGTATTATAATAAATTGAACAAAATAGATCACACAGTATCGCTCATATACAAATGTAAATTTTGTTCCATTAATAGCCTTGTAAAATCCTTAAGAAGAGATGTATTTGCTTTTAAATAATGCATCTTTATTATCTATCCTCAAATGAGAAGCCGAGCTTCTGGCGCTTGTTGTACAATGTACTATTATTTAGTTAATTTCTTGAAAGTGTTTAATATGTATCGACAGTGTTATTGATACTTCAGACACATTAACCCATTAAGGCCCAAATGTCGTCAATTTTCATCCAGTTTTTTTTCATCTTATTTGCATTAAAAACAATTCAAGAACATAATATCCGACGTAAAATTTTATGCTCTTTCAAAATATGGTATCAGAATTTGTCTAACATTAATGCTTAAAATGTTATAAACAATATTCTGCAAAAAAATGCATTTTTTTCGATTAAGAACTATGTTTGATCTAACATTTTTATATGAAACCAGTAATGTACACATTCTTTTACGGATAGAAAAGTGTATAAAAATGGGAGGATTCAAAGAATTTGAAAAAAATTTATACAAAAAAGTACTGGGGAGGATTCCTTTCCTAAGCATTATCTTCGAAATAGTTGTTACAACTGCACATTGCCCGTTTTGTTATACTTTAATTTGATAGGTTTTGATATGAGCTACATTTTGAGCCCTTGTAAGATACAAAGATATTGTGCCAAGAGGGTGATTTAGGAGATAAACCATTTACACTCTGAATGGCCACCATATAGAAACCCTTTAAAAAAGTGTTTCAAAGCATCAATTGTGATTGGCTTTTCTAAGAATTATACGTGCAAATACAAAGAAGAAATTCAAAGTATCTATATTTTGGTGCTTCTCAAAAGCAAGTATCTCTTCATACCGAGCATTTTCTTATACAGATGACAAAAACGAAAAAGTACGTGTTTCATTTCGTACAATGTCAGAATGTTTGTGCATGGTGTTGATTCCATATGGGCTCATTTAGTCCTATTCTAGAGTTGATTACCATAAAAATACCTCATTTGATTGTGGTACTTTTCAAAGTAAAGGTCCATCCACGCATTACAAAAAAAAAATTTTTTGTTTTAACATTTCTGTAATGTTATTGAGTTAAAATATGCTACGTGGAATTTCACAGCGCCTGTCCATGACAAAAGTATAGCAGATGGTATCTGAGGTACGGTCAAAAGCTTCTGTGATCGCGTAGTAGCACAAAGAAACGGCATTACTGCTGCAGAAGTAATGATAACCGTAATTAATTTTGCTGATTCTCAAAAAATAAAAACATTTCTTACAAAACAAGCAAATATGGAACTAATAGATTTGATAATTAAATGTTAATTTACACCGGTTCCAAATACAAAAAAATGTTTCAAATTATTTGGTTTGTAGAAAAACTAGAATCTTTAGCTTTCAATTATTTATCATATTTATATTGTGTTACGAATAATTTTATAACACACCTTGTAATCACTTTTCATTAGATTTATATAGCTATTCCACTGAAAACAAAGTCTTAACAAAGACAAACCGAAGGAAAATTGAATATGTTAATAAAAATCAACCGGAAAAAATTAGTCACAAAGAAAAGGAAAAAATCAGTTGAAAAGTGGCAAGTAAAAGTAAAACAAAGTACAAAGTTAGACAAAAATGTTGAGAAATCTGAGAAAGAAAAAGTTAAAATTAATGTAAATACAAAACGCAGTAATGTTACTGAAGATTTCAATTAAAATATTGCAGAACTATTTCTGCAATATGACATGCCGACTGGGTTATGTATTTAATTCTCTGCAATACGAGGATATGTTTTTTTGCTATTTTCAATCTTTGACAAAACGGATTTGCAACTAGATTTTTTAACATTTACACCTGAATTTTGCTAAGTTATATTTCTTTCACAATTGAAAACTGATTTAATTTACTCTTTGAAGCCTACGGTGTCTCGGTCGTGGCAGAGCGATGGGCTTGTAATCCATACGTCCTAAATTCGAGCCCTGGTCTCGGCCGATTGATACAATAATCTCTGTCAAACATTACAGAAGTGCTATATTAGAAGGGAGCAAAGTATGAATGTGCAGCATATTTTATCTTATTGACTGATAGGTACAACCTATTTTTTTTTTGCTCTTTACCTATATCTCTGTATCTATTTCTTTCTCTCGATTCCCATAGCCCAAAATCAGTGATACTGAGTGATACACTATCTACGGATTACGTTCCGTACGTCATTGAAAAGCATGTCACTCCTGTTTTCATTCGTCAAACGAGGAATCTTCTGTTCTACGTTATTCGTAATTCTCTACTATAAGCGAGTTAATTTAACCATGCGACAAGGATCATCTGGGCCTGTGTTTTCTGTTTGTTAAAACAAATAAAAATAAATTCCTTGACAAGGATCTTTAAATATTGTAAGTTTTTATGCATACATCTAACCAACGATCTTAAACTGTTTACTTTATGACTTTTAAGGAGACGATTCTTTGCTTTGGACCAAAAATAATGGGTATGCATCCGCGGACCCCAAATATATTTGTATTCCCATTTCAACAGAAATGGCCACTTTTTTCTCTCAAAGAAGCACGAAGTTTATACTTTATAAAAAATATCTTACAAAAGTACCTACAGATTTGCCTGTAGAAATACTTGCAGTGGACCTCGAAAAACTATTTACAAATCTGCAGAATTGTCTGCAGATTGGTTTGCAGAATTACCTGTAGTTTCCTGGACAATATCCTGCAGAAATAATTGCAGACTAACCTGCAGAGTGACGCGTATCTAAAGAGGGTCAAATACTTGCCGTAATATCTGCAGAACTACTTACAGATTCTGTTATAGGTTTTTTTCGTAAGAGCACACAACAGGCAGAATGATTGAATTAGCAACAGACATTAACTAATAATCCCTAGTATTTTCGAAAATAAGTTTTTTTTCTACTACATAGTTTTGTATTCACCAGATTTTTTATATTTGAAAATTAATTAAATAAATATACGGTAGATGTTAATTAATAACTATAAGTTGCTTATTTATTTAACAATATTAACAATAATTTTGGTAACAAAAATGTCCCGGAGAACGCTTTAGATTTCGGGTTCTTAGGGCGCTTACAACCGTAATAATGAGTAGGAAAATTGAGAGATGTTAAACTAATCATCTCACAAAATCGGTCACTATGAATTAGTCTATACTACAAGATTTGGAAATGTGACTGAATGAATAAATATATATTGTTATCATTTGTGTAGTAAGTCTCCATGGAAAATAAATGATAATATAATTACACACAATCACACATATATATAAATTCAGTTGTGAGCTTATATAAGCTGAATATATAGATATATGCGTTCTACAATGCGATCCAGAGAAGAGCTTCACTCTGATTTCGAGCACTTCACTTGAATTTTGTTTTTGGATTTGTTCAAGCAACATCCACTCCTTTATGATTTTTTTTTAATTTTAGTGTACACAGTGTACAATACCGATTGCATACTCAACAACAAAATACCAAAATTCTATTGTTCTGTCAATACGATGCTCTTGCACGTCAAGAGCAACTGAAAAACATAAAAAATTGATAAAGAATAACGAGAAATGATATTAAAAAATAATCTTCTCCGAAATCGGTTAATAAAGAAAATTAACCCTGTTGCACATTGAAGGAACTAAATGTGTTTAACATATATGTCAGTAATAATGCGCGCAACACAGTATACTATATGCGCGACAGAAACACAAAAAGCGTACTGACAAAAGGAGGGAAAAAAAGGTAGAATCGAGGGAGAGAGAGAGAGAGAGAGAGAGAGAGAGAGAGAGAGAGAGAGAGAGCATACATAGAGCGATACTAAAATAGACATTCCAGCGTAAGCGAGCAGAAGCTGTTCCGCCGCTGCCGCTGCTGCCGCTGCCGCGAGCTCGGGGCGCAGGCATCCGTGATTTTCGACGTACATATACACACATGTGCGTTCGCCACGGTCCGCTGTGCAGCTCTTCCATCTATATACTCGGGTCCGCGCGCGGCGCCGGTCCGGCATTTCGTCAGAGCCGTTACTGCGGGCATATGCAGTCCTGAACAAGCCTCTCCGTTCTTTCTCTTCGGGGAATATAAGGCGTTCCTCGGGCGCGAGCTCATTTTTTTTTGCGCCTCTGCTCTTCTCTCTTCTCTCGGCCATATAGCGCTGCCCCTCCCAAAAAAAGCAAGATTCACGCTCGTGTAGCCTGATGGTCTCTTTTTCTCTTGCTCTTTCTCTCGGCACGGCTCTTGCTTATATACAGCTTTGTTTCTCGGATTTACCGAGGTGGTTTCGCGATGCGTGTATATGGAACGGCATGTGTGTGCCCGTGCACCATAAACAACCGGCGAGGATAGCTCGCTGACGGCAAGTGCAGCAGCAGCTGAGAGAAAGAGGAGCTCATTAAGCGCTAAATTTAAACATCGTCTTCACTCAATCGGTCTACTATGGGCTATTATGGTATACTTTCGTTAAATATATAAATAATTGCGGACTCGAGAGTGAGTCAAATTATATCTGGAAAAGGAGTTATGTTGGCGCCTAGACTCAAATGTGTAATGGGCCAAGTGCAGATTTGGATGATCTATATTTACATTTGCGGCAACTGAGATAAATTTTAAAAATCGCACATTTTCTTTTTATTATTTCTATATTACGTAAAGTTATTCTCAACTATACACAAGTTTATATTCTTAAACTATATACTTTACATTAAATAATAATATATATTATACACTATCAAGTATAGCAGTATACTTTCCTTTAATTTACAGTTATTATTTTCATGTTTTTCTTCTAGGATTGAATAAATAGTTTTCTTGGTAATATTGGTGGTCATAATTTAAAACAAAATTTATTGTTAAAGTTGTTGATAAAAGATCTAATTATATTTGTAATTATAGATTAATTATAATGAAAGTAGCTAAGCAAAGAGATTATGACATACTTTTACCTACATGTACTTTTTCTAATTTATTAGCCATTAACAAATATATAAATAAATGATTCTGCAACTGCACCGACTGCATATTAATGATGGCATTGCCCCCATTGTCATCGTTACGAATGGTCGTGTCGCTCTTAACAAAGCAAACTCCCAATCGACTCCTGAGGTCCTACGGCTCACAGTCACGCGGTGCAGCCTCGGCTTTATGAGACAATCAAGAACATCATCACGCCTCGTGATTACGACTGCAGGAGGGCGGCAGCGCTAGATCATCTGTTGGCCAGAGCTTCTGTAATGCTTGCTTACATCGGTCAGCTACAGGCCTTTTATCGCTCGGCGCGACGTACAATGAGAGGCCGTTTTGCGAGACGAATACGTAAACTAGTCATCATTCGTCAAATGCTATATTCCCCGGTATTCTCTTGTATATGTTCCGGTTCTTCGAAAACGAATAATTATAACGCCGGCCTAGTTCAGAAGTATTACTTGTCGAAGAAAAAGATCGTTGAGAAGAAATCGGATCTTGAAACATGGAAAATAGAAAAATACTTTTTAATAAAATTTTTCTTGAATGAAGATTTCTGTGCATTAATATATAAATTTTTCTATGGATGAAATTTTTTCTAATATTTTTCTGCTGATCGTTATTTTTTTTATAGGGCATGTGAAAAGCTACAATCTCTTTGGTTTAACTGGTGAACCCATTCAAAAAAATTGTCATGAAAAAGCTTATTATTAAAAACTAAAATACAAGTAATGTGTTATTTAGACCACTACATCTTTGAGTAACTGCAATAGTTGATGTAGTAGCCTAAGTGACGGTTACTTGATATAACTTAGTATTTGATAATCAATGACTTTATAGAACCTTGAAAGGGGCCATATCATAAAAGGCTTAATTTATTATTAATTATAAAACACAATCATTAAAATTCATGAGATATTATTCAATGAACTCTTAATAAGTAGTCCATATCAGTGCTTATTTTCGAGCTTATTTTAGAACCTTCAACCATGACGGAGTTGTTTTGATTAAGCGTTAACTGTCATTCAGTTACCGTGAATTTTGTAAGAAGTAAATAACACTCTTATTTTTAAAACTTTTTTAAATTAATAATTTTTTTTTTGTTTCAAATTGAACACAAAAATCAGATTACAACTTATTTCACTGCGTATTTTATAATAAAAAGCTATGACTTGTTATGGTTTAACTGAATGTATTACACACCTTGGTAAGTATATGAGTGTATTTTCTCCTACTCGCGAAGTACTGGGTATCATTATGAAAAAATATATTAGGTTGTTTAAATTTCAAATATAATAAAATGTTTTCCAACCCCGACTGCCAAATAAATTTTCCAAAAAAAAAGTCACTTAACAGAAACTAAAAGTTGAAGATTTGTACTTTCTAGTGGTTGAATGAAAAATGCGGGTAACCGAACTTATTAAAACGGTCTGATAAGTTCTTTCGTATAACTACGCAAGTCATTGCTACGTACAAGCAGCATTACTATCATGTAATCATTATTATTTTGACTAATTATTATTTTTATACTAACCTATCCTAAAATCTATAAATATAAATTTAATGATGCACTTTCGATTTATTAGGGAGTCCGTGAAAGAACCACCTCAAGTTCAAGTTCAAGTACATATCAATATATATTCTTTTACCGCATGCATAGATATAGGGGAGAGCGGGGTAATGCCGATCATTTAAACGTTGGCTGATATATCTTTTTAATTGTAACAGTTTTATTTGATTCCGAAGGATTATTTTATTAGTTAATAGCGTCTACCATCCAATGTATAAAAGAAAAATTTAGCTGATAATACGTTTTATTTTATTCGAAGCTGAAATAAAAAATATTACTCTCATTTTGGGGTAATTTCGATCAAATTTTATTTATTAAATGAACGAAGAATATACCCATCTAATACGATTCTCAACCTTTAAAAAGTTTGTCATTAATAATATTTATAAGTAAATTTCGTAGTACTATAAACTGAGAAAATGAGTAAATTCAAATAATCATTCGTTTCAATCCATCCAAGAAGAAAGGAGGATGCCAACTGATGCCTCTGATAAATATCAATAAGAAATGCATCAAACTACTACAAGCACGAAGAATTTATGTAAACTTAAAGATTCCCATATAAATTTGCCCTTATATAAGTGAGGAAACATTTTGAAAATAATTTATTATACTTTTTACTACTAATTGTCGCACGAAATCTTGATTTTTCCACTTACTTCAGTAAAATTCGTGCTGATTCTTTTCAATCATCCCTTCACTTGGCCATATTAATTTTTTTTTTCAAATTTCATATTTTGACAAGTTTCAAGCAAAAACACAGGTTTTGTACGTTCCGCTGCGTTGGCATCCTCCTTTAGTTGATTTAAAGAAATATTTACTCAATCTAAGTATAGTTTACTTAATTTAAAAAAAAACACTACTTAGATTAAGTATTTTTTTAAATAAAATAAATTTTTTCTTAGATGGATTGAAGCGCATGATTACTTGAATTTAGTAACTTTTTTTTCAGTGTAGCTATACGTTTTTTTAAGGAGGTTCACTTGCTACAATCGGCGACAAAAGTTTAGAGGGCGCTTACGTGAGAGTCTGTCCGTATACTTGCTTTGTTATGTTGCGGGAGAGAAGGAAATGCTTAGACAGGACTGTACCTCACGTGACCGTAAGCTCCTCCCTACTCGTTCTATCTCTCTCACTCTTATGAATCGATCGAAGATTTTGACAAAACAAACGCTTTAATGTAAATTACAATTACTCAAACATGGGAAGGTCAGGCCACCCAAATTTTTAGTATAATATGTAAGGCATTGTTTTCAATAAAATATTAGTTTTTTAAAGAAATTCCTCAAAAAGTTCTTACGATAAAATAAAAAACATCTTTGTTCGCAATGGCTTGGTATATAGGAACTACGTGTTAAAAGTCGAAACTTTGAGGAAAGATTTCTCGATTTCGGGAAGGTGCAGCTTCTTGAAATATAAACCAGGTATAAACAGTGCTACCTATATTTTAAAAGAATAAAAAAAAATTTTAAAAAAATTCCTCGTAAATGAAAAAAACCAGTAAACTGTAAGTTTTTTAACTTTTAACTTCTTTTCCCAGAGAGCCATTTGACATCAACATCAGGACCGGAATCATCCCAATAGAATGTTGTTTTTTAAATTAATATTAAACAAATTCACAACATTTTGTGCAGTATTTCTTTTTAAATCTTGTATGTTTAGAGTTTCTAAACTATTCTAATAACAAAACAAATATTATTTGGTACCAACAAATATTCATAAATATTATGGAATATGAAACAACCGAGTTCGAGTTTTGATTTCGAGAGTTATCGTTGTACGTTGCCGAAGAAGGAAAATAAAAGCGGTAGAAAAATTAAACTCATAAAATTTCAAAAAGAGTTATTAAATTAATGTGCCTGTCTTTTTTAATGAAACTTCTCTAATAAAAAAAAGACAGAATTAATATCTTTATTTTTCGACCGAGTATGTTTCATACTTACAAGTGCATATAATTATTTATTTGATTTAGAATTTGACAAAGAGGTTAAAAAGTGTCAATTCAAAGAATAAGTATTTGTCGCGTGCACTCCCTTAGGCTTCGTACAATGTGACTCATTCTTGCTATCGTGATGCTACCGCGTCACTTTATACAATTCAAAAACGTACATACGTTAATGTCTGAACACAATCCTATACACTACCATAAAACCAATACTCTTTAAGACCGATATATATTAAGATTCCAGAGTTATGTTTAGTTTTTTTCCCATATATTCATATTTAAAAAATGTAATGCATAGAAATGTGATTTGGAACCTCGGTGTTAGTGCCTCAATAGTAGTTATTTTTTCTTATGATCAGTTATTATATGTTTCTTTTTTACTTTCTGCAATTAAAGATTCAGCTGCTATTAATTTTTTAAAGTTTCTATTTCATTTAATTGTAATCTAATTTGTAAATTTAAAAAGATTCTAAGAAACTTTCTCGGAAAATTCTAAGTACTTTTTTTGGTGAAATTAAGGATTGGTCTTTCACAAACTTTAGAAACATCGTTTGAAAATATTTACGTCAAAAATATAATTACCTATCTTCCAAAACAATGTAGGTACAGTTATTGATACCATTTAAAAAACTGCTTCACTCTAACACATTTTCCAATAATTATTTAATAAAAAATCGATATTGCAATCAAGAGTATAAAGTTTCAATAACAAATGAATTAACAACCTATTAAAAAAAAGCATTTTCCAGAAAATAATAAAAAGGTATTTTATAAATACTATTTTATGTGCAATGCTACTTCAAGTAATGTAATAGTGTTAAAACTTCAATTGACAAAATTAGCGATAAAGAAATCTTAAATGTAGTGTATTACACTATAGTAAAAGTTATTTCGTAAAACAGAAAAGCAGTTTTACTTTCGTTCTTTACTCATTCCTATACTTATCGGTAAAAGTGATCGAAGGATAACTGAAATAGCTGCGGCCATTATAAACGTCATTATCATTCGCGGATAATTAAAGGTCAAGCGAACTGTTAAAAGGCACAAGTGCACTGAATCAGCAGTCAGTGAAACCGTACATTTCATTTGGCGCCAGCCAGTGGTATATATAAGCAAGCGGCCGCGCATAAGAGGCGGGAATCATTAATTAAATTTTTAACCTTTCGCGTATGTGCGCACGGCATTCCGGGGACCGTAGCGACGGCGCGTTGGTTCTCTCTCGCTCACTCGCTCGCTCGGCGCTTTGCGGGAGAGCAAACGGCCGAGAACAGAAGTCATTAGGAGCACACAAACGAGTAATTAATCAGAGTTAACGGCGCACCGCCCTCTCGTCCCCTCTGCGCAACTTCTCGAGCCGAGAGCTATATGCGCCGCGCTGATGTGGCGCATTGATATTTTTGAGAAAACATTTTTTCCCAATTTCCCTCGGATTTATTTGCCGTGTGTGTCGTGCAGTGAACGCGTCAGCATATGTTTTGGTGTTTTATACAAGATTTTCCTCCTGCACTTCGTTAAAAATTGTATTTCTTCCGTTTCAATTCCTACCGCATATTTGTTAAATTATATACGCATTTTAAAGTGACACCATTTATTTTAATTCCAGCAAAGTTGAACGTATGCTTTTAAAGGATTTTCTTTTAAGCAGTTATAAATTTCTGAAGCTTATAATGAAAAGCTTACTTGTTGGTTTCATGTTGCTTCTTTCATAAGAAATTAGTTTGTGGTTTGGCAGTTGAACCTGTTATCCATTTACTGATTATGTAATGAATTAAAAATGTAAAAGCGCGTTGAATTTATTATATATAGATATGTTAAAGACACATATTATTAACAGCTATTATGAAATGATAAAACAATTATGCGATTATCTTCTTATGGTTATCGTAAATTCATTATATGCACAGTGTAGCAATCCTGAAAACAAAGCTACTAAGTAGTCACCGTTGAAGTAGTCTGAATCTCTTATGAAAAGGTTTTTACGCGATAAAATGCAATTATTTCATCCAAAAATGTGATAGTTATATCAACTCATAAGTTTACGAATTAATTATTTTAATAATTTTTACGTTGTTCGCTGGGACTAATGGGTTAATAATGTAAAAAACTATCTAAACTGACAATATTGAAGCGAACCAGGATATATTTCTATTTTCTACTTTTTTAGAAATTGTATACTTTTTATTCGTAATTTCTATTTTCTCTATAACTTTTAGTACTTTTAGTACTGTTTTCGTTCTGCGCACTATCAAAAGTTTTAATCGTAAAAGAATTTTTGCGGAATGTAGTGCTGGCAACCCTTTTATTCATAGCCCCTTGTCTTTCCTACCACTTGGCAACCGACCTCTCGAAAATTCTTGTACTAATTTAATTTATTTGATAATGAAATTTTATTTTGCATTCATGTTCTGCAAGGTGGATTGGAATTTCAAAGTTGCTAATTAATAGACGTTAATGAATTCCGCACCGAAAGTTAGAATTCTTCGATTAATAATTTTCTTAAAAGAGGGTCCCTGAGGAGGAGCGGGTGCGGGCTCGAAACGTCGGGCATTTTTGGGTGGGGGGGGGCGGTCAGATTGTCCTTTACT
>UELV01095497.1:0-23877 GCA_900490015.1 Megastigmus stigmatizans | reverse complement strand
ATATATATATATATATATATTACCCATGTTAATTTTCAAGCTTTAGCAAGGTATATCTCAGTTTATCTTTAGTCTAGACAAGTAATTCTTTTTAGAAAATGTTTCTTATTTTGTAATCTATACAATCATACAGTTAACTAAGGTTACCCGTGAAGGGCACAATTACCTATATCCGTGGGTAACCCCCTTTACATTTTTAAAAATAAAACAAGAACTATATATGCAATGAATTTTAATGAATTATATTTTAAATTATAGGCAACTGAAATTTATTTACAAAATACCGCGCATTATCAGTTTTTGAATTAGCATACTAAATTTCTCAATACCCGATTTTTTAGAAAAATGTGCCTTTAGGATTGTTTTTAAATTTGCTTGATGGATAGATAACACTTCATTATTTTAATACATTGATTTAATACTTGTATTTGCAAAAAAAAAAAATTATTTTTCAGCGGTTATACGATAAGAAAAACAAAAAAATGAGTGGTCAAACATAAAAATCGGTCTATCCAGTCCTGATATCTGTGTATATTGGTACACATACACACAACATGAAAAAAATCGCTTATTTAAGAATATGGCAGAAATGCTTAAAAAATATTCCTCTTTCGTTATAAAAAAAATCTATCACCATGATAAAGCTTCCTCTATGAAAAGAGAAAAATGACGGATACACTTACTAAACTTACTAGGAGAAATGTGCGGAATATGCCACCTCGACGACAGAGAACCGCCGGGGGAACGACTATATCGAGTGGTAGTCTCGGTAGAGCCATCATAATTTCGTTGTTTCTTCATTCATTGTCCTAAAAATAAATTAAAAAAAAAATTACAATTGAAATTTTATATAAACGGTAGTTTATGTAAAATCGAATAGATGTTTATTTGTAATTTAGGTAGCCGAACGAATTTGACATATTTACCCATAAAGGGGTGGGTTCAGGCATGAGTTAATCTACGAATATTTTTTACAGATAAGTGGGAAGCTATATAGCGATAATCTTCATTATAGAACTGGTATGCTTTTTGGGGACGGATTTTAAAATTTCTTTCCACGAATTTGACATATCTACTCCCAAAACTGATGGGTTCTGGAATGAATTTACCCCCGAAACTTTTCTACAGTTTAGTGTGAAGCTGAATAGCGATAGTCATCAATAAAAATCTTGGTAGAGCCTTTGGAGCTGATTCTTTTTTCGGCAAGTACTAAGCATACGATATTATGGTACATTTGGGGTAATTTTTGAGGATAGTTATGCTTTCCAATAAGTCTTTTTGTTGTTTTGGGTTATATGGCACCGACCCCCAGCTGGTCTGTACCGATTTTTTTTATTTAAAAAATATTGATTTTCTCGTTGTCGAGCAACAATGCAAACTTCAAACTCTTTAAAATAATGTTTCACATTAAAGTGCAACTTTTTTTGTTAATTAATAAACTTTTAGTGACATTAAACGAAATATATGTAGATCTATGTACTTTATCAAAGATTAATAAATAAACATTTTGGATTTGGTAAACCTTCTACAATACTTATGTTATATTCATTAGTCGCTTGATAATGAAATCACTTCTTCAAATTATGAAAATTTTTGAAAAGCTTAATATTAAAATCCCCATTAAACTTTTTCTACAAAAAATGGATATTATCTTACTCTAAATAGGTTGTTAAAATTTTGAATTTTTTTAGCTTTTATTACCATTTGTCCGCGCATAAAGTCATAAAAACTTTATACGAAAAATTATTTTGGAGTTGCGGATTTGACTAACACGTCATTCAGCTACCAACGGATTGAAGCAAGAAAAATATATTCTGAGAAAAACACGAGTTACAAAATATTTTTCTACTTCAAATTTTATCTACAAAATAAAATGAAAATGTTTAAACCTGTCTTTTATGTAAAATAGCAGTATTTTCTATTTTAAATGAACTAATTGTCAAAATTAATTTTTACATTGTAAATTATTGTGGTGTGGCTATATTAATAGGTCACCTTACATTAAAAACTTTAAACACAAAATTTCTCTCTTTCTCTCGTTTTCATTGTAACCCGCATGCAACACAGGTTAAAATACTTATGTAAAAAAATAAACAGAGGCATGTGCGCGTATAATTTTTCTACACGTTATACCTAAGTATATGTGCAGCATCTCAACGCTTTAAAAAAATAATTTTAATAATAATAAAAAAAACAACGCAACGCTTGCGCGGGCGATATTCCACCAATACATACACATATACGTATATAAGCACACTACACAACGAACCGGCTTTATAATTTATATCCTTCGCACGCGGCGCTTATGATACAGTGTGTATATAGCGTACACAGCTCTATGTAAACAATGGCACTCGTGTAATGAAAAAAGATACGAGAAAAAGAAAGAAAAAAAAAGAGAGATATGAGGCAGAGGAGAGCGAGAGATGGAAACAATGAAACAGAGACAGAAAGGGGAATGAAACCTTCGAGAGGAACAGAGACGGAACTAAAAAAAGTGGGGATTCGGTCAATAATACGCGCATACTTACGTAAATATATCTATACACACAACAGCTTGGTTGCGATAAAGAATATACGCGCGCACAATCGTCGTGACTGCCGTGAGGGAATTTTTTCCTTTCTCTTTCTATCTCTGGGCACACACATACACACACATATACATCTAGCTCTAACTCTAGCCACACAAACGCTTCTTCTGTCACTTTTTTACACTCAACGATTACGAGTGCAAATTATGAGAAAAAAAATGATCAACAGATGTAGGAAAGTGCATATATCGGTATTACAGGCTATAAACATACCTAAGATAAGTAATTGTAAAATTCATCACGCTGACGGATATTTCTTTGTTGTGTGCGTAATATTTCTTTATCGCGGAGCGCGAAACTCGCGCGTCTTTAAAAATTGAACGTGTGCGTCCTTATCAGGCTCCGCAGCTTCCGGTTCTTGATGCGCGGCTGCCTTATCCACCAGTGCGTTTATTAGCGTATTTGCCGATGCGCCTCTTCGTGTGCATTAGCGTTACTTATGGGTGAATGACCCAGATAGGAGAAAAAAACTCCCGTCTCTTGCCCTTCATTTCCTCTCTCTTCAGTCTTCTTGCTGCTCTCTCGCGTGATCTCTCTCCCACACACAAATACTTAATGCTCTCACGACTCTCACACAGCAGTCACTTCGTTGTTGCGCACCTCTTTTCCTTACTACAGCTCGTTCTTAATTTTTTTTGTTTATATTGTTGCGTCTCGCGAGCGGATTATTGCCCGCAGCAGCGTTTCCACACCTATATGTTTCGGAGCAATGTTTTTGTAAAGTCAAGAGATTGTGACAGTGCAAGTACGACATAACCTAACTTGTACGTGGAAATGCGACACACTGTATAGTGTATATAATACTGGCAGTGGCCGCAGGCCGAGGGTGAACACACACTAAGGCAAAGACATTGCGTGTGTTTCTCTCCCTCGGATTTATATGGTCTGTACTATACAGCAGCTGACGTTCTTTTAGGCAATAACTCAGCGCATGTGCTTTCTTTCTCTCTCTCTCTCTCTCTCTCTCTCTTCCAGAGAAAATATGACTATCTCTATTTATCAACGCTCTGCAGTCTGCAACAACACAAGCGCACTGTGCTAAGATACACTGTTTATGGTTACTATGATCCGCATTTTTCTTTTACGTATCTACGTACTTACACTTCACCCCGTATGTCTGATATTTAGGTGATCGAACTCTCGCGCTACTCGCGCAGAAAACAAGATTATATCGACAGTTCACTGGTAGAGTTGAAAAAATGAGATATGAACGTCGCGCAACCGGGAAACCGGCCAGCTGCGACGTACGTACATGCACACTTTATTATACATATTTGAAATGCTTCGCGCAGAGAGACAAGAGACAAGAGCCGAGAGCGTCGTTAGAATACTTATTTGTACGGGTGCAGGTGCGGATAGTAATTTGCATTCGAAAGAAAAGAAAAAAGATGCTCACCTTGACCCGATTCTCGTACGTGCTCATTCCATCCGATATAAGATGTAAATAGCGACAATCATATTTTTATGTGATTCCTCACTGTTTGTCTACATATATAGCTATATTGCCGCGAAACTTGTGACACATGCAACACAAGGAATTCACAAGCGTGCAGATTATATATATATATATATAGCATACCGTAGAGGTACTGAGGTTGGGAGACCTGTGATTGGTATTTCGAGGGAAAAAATTTTCTATGGAAGAATATATAGGTATGATGCAGGCGAACGTTACTACTGGGTACATTTGAATCGGAGCGTAAATGCAGTACAAAGTTAATGAGGTCGTTGTATGAAATGAAAACAACCTTGGCCTCTGTACAATTATTTTGTATTTTTTTTTTCCATTTTTTACAACTTATACAAGGAGTTTCGGTAACAGTAACATTTATTTTTTACCTTACATTTGTTTCCTCGAAAAAGCTTCAAGTATAAAACTTCCTGTACATTTGTTACATGGCAGATTATACAGGACTCGATCAGTCTCCAAAAACTAGTTTGTTCAACAAGTAAATCTTGTATGTATACACATTTTGCACCATTACTTGTTGGGAGATTAGTCCTTGTTCAGAAAAATAAAATAATCTTTATCACATGGCATTAGCAAAATATATGAATTTTTTATTAACTATCGAGCATCGTCTATCATTCATTACATGGGCTGAGTGTCATACACATATAACTCTATGTGATATATTTTGCAATTTATAGCTTTCTGTAAATTAAGTGTATTAACTATCGATGTTTAAGCGAGTCTTACTTCAAGAGTATGTGAATTAAATCACTCTTACTATGCTCTTTCTATGCTTTTCATATAATTTGATCATTTATCACAGGGTTGCAGTAAAATGCCATGCGTTTAACTAATCTTTTTACAATATTTTCTATTAAGCTATTCTGATTTCTATTGCTATTACTTGAGTTGAATTCTAATTTATCATTGGAACTGGAAGTGCTTAATCATGATTGAGACAAAATAAAAAAAAAATTACTAATTTAATTTCAATGTCATATTAACTATTTCGAACTGTCATAAACACACATACTTTCACACACCTGTACACTTTGGTTTGCACCAAATTTACCATACACTTGTATGTATCAATTGAATCAAGATAGTTACTTCATTATTTTAATGATCGTTTTTTATGGCTGTTGAAATGAATTGCCAATTTAGTATCTTGAAATTAATTGGCAAAACAAAAACATTCCAATTTTCACAAGTTAACTTTTTCCTCCATCAGTGTCACTCTGCACATTTACTCTATCTACCACTTGAGGCATTTTGGCATAATCTCAAAAGCTATCATCTAGTGTTAAATTTATAGATGAATTTTTACTGTCAGGAGACTGCATGGCCAAACGTCTTCTTAAAATTTCTTGCAGATCATTGTATGGACTGTTTTCTCTCTTGATTCGTATTGGTCGACCATTAGGTGATCTAAACATTTATAATAAATGATGAGAATGAATAAATGTTGTTTCTTTTATCAATTTTATTACTGTAATATTTTATTGTTAGTTTATAATAATTTTATTAGACTATTAAAATAAGTATACTTATATCTTTTTTTGTGAATTAGAATGATTAATAAAGTAATAATCAATGATTTTAATAAAATGATTATTAGAATTAATTATAACAGTCAGTATATACCTTTCAATTGGCTTTAACTTGATCTTGTCAATATCTTTTAATATGTCACCCATAGATTTTTGAGCATTTAATGGAGGTTTTTTACGTTCTTCATTCATGTGTTCTTGTAAACTTGCTCTTCGTGCAATATGAGGAGTTGTTGGCGGCGGCAGTGGTGGTAGTGGAGGTGGTGGAGGTGGTGGTTGAACAGTATCATTTCCATTAGATAAACATGGCTCTGAAAATATTATAGTATACAATAAGTAAAAATTTGTGTTTGAAAATCAATTTTTTAAAAAATGGTATTGACTTACGGGAGGCACTTTGTTTACTAGACTTTACAATTGTTGATATCTGTTCTCTCAATTCCTGGAGTTTTTGTTCCAATGCCAGCATACGTACTTCTGAACCAAAACTTATTGGTTCTAGAAGATCTGGTTTACTCTGAGATAATCCATTGCTGAAAATTTGAAATTTACACACATTTTAAAATTTGTTTCTTTAATCCTATCTAATATTAACTAATATTGTAAGCAATAGTGCCTATATTTACCATAAGCATCTATGATTTTAATGAAACTAAGCAAGTGTTAAGCAATATGTATTATGTGTATGAGTAGCTAACAGCATGTAAAATGAAATACACAACTTGAAAAAAGTTTAGTATATTACATAAATTTAAGCTTATTTTATTTGAAATAAAAACTTATTTTTTTCTAAGTCTGTTTAAGCTTATGTGTTTTCTATACTAATTAGAAATAAAAACTTAAATTGCTTAACTTTATTAATGAAATCTTCCTGAATTCACAAATTGATGGATTTCTTTAAAAAGTATAAGATATAACATTTAATTTCAACTGTTACTTGAAATAACTATTTTGTTTAATTACATAATTGAAGAATGCAATACCTTCCTATGGCTAGGCCATTTGAGTCACGAAAATCCTTACTTGTTTCTTGATCAATCATAGAATTGGTCATCGAGTGCAATGGTGTAACACTGACATAAACTTTTGGTGGTGGCTTTAAAGGTAAAAAAGATCCAATCCTTCGTACAATACTTCTTCGTTTACCAAAATATTTGATTGGCTCAGCCATTTCTGCAATTTAAAAATTAATCTCAATATATGCAATATAACATATTCAGTTTAAACGAGTTCATTCCATTTATACCTACCCCTTGCACGTGTTAATTAACTACAAATCACAAGGAACGTGTCAATTATTGACTAACTGTATTGAACAAGTTAAACTGGGCCAGTGCAATCAAGAGTACAAGTGTTGTATTTTTATTCAAAACGTTTCAGTGGCCTCATTACGTTGATGCGTGTTTTACCTACCCAGGATTGAAATGGACTTAAAGTATCTTCAATACTTGACTAGTAAAAAGCGATTTTTAAACAAGCGCACAAATTTTGCAACTAAGCTAAATATATACGCGCATACGCATATGTATATACCCACTACGAATTGTGCCAAGTTTATGGACTACAGGCGACATGCGACGCAACCAACTCGTGCGACCAAAATTATTTTTTTTTATTTCCAAGCCGCTTGCTCCAAGTTCATGCGCAATTCCTAAGGAGAACTTCGTTCTTCATTTTTATGGGGCAACAATTTATTCTCATTTAAATAGCTTAATTTACACTGTTTCTTGGTTACACGGACTTACAGATGCATGCGGTTGCAGGCAATATATTATCTACTGCATACGCATGCGTGATGCACCGAAAACTATGATGCACGCGACGACAACACGAACTCAAGCTATTTCTTTTCTCTTTCTACCATATATGATGTGCTATATATACTAATCAGATCTTCGTGAAATCTATTCGCGTGAACATAGCCGCAATCGATCTTATGTTGAAAGCACTTTCTATTGTAGATTTGTAGTCTTTCTAAATAAATACCTAAATGCCGAAATGTTGATAAATTAAACAATAAACTGGCGTTATACTTATTTATAATCTTTAAGTTGGCATTATAGGTATCTTTAAGCATTATATTAGTATCAAATTTATTGTTTATAATAAATGTAGCTATCAATATCGTCCAATTGAACGTGACAATCTGACGCGGTAAATTTAAATTTTTTATATTTTTCGACTTAATTATCATTAAAATTGAATGTTAGAATTAAAATTCAGAAAATAATTTTTTAACATTATTTAATTTTTGGTAAACACCTTTAATCAGTTAAGATTTCGAGAGTTTTTTTTAAATACTGATATAAACGCTGTTCCACATTGTAAACAAATCCTAATATTACATCCGATCGAACGTCTCGAACGATTTTTATCATTAACAATCGCATCAAAAGTCGTCTGCTATATACGCTCGCAGACCATTGATAAGTAACAAACTTCAAGCTGCGAGTTTTAGTCATATGATCGACTCCTGACTCCGTCTTCAGAAAATAGGGAGGACGTAAAAACTGGGCGAGCCCCCATTGACAGATTCCCGACGTCTCACGATCACGAAGATCCAGTGTAAAGTTTTAAAGGTGCGGTAGTTTTGATTTTGAGTCGGCTTAAAGAGACGTCAGAATGAAGGGTTGTATGTTTAACATCGACGGCGGCTATCTGGAAGGTCTTTGTCGCGGCTTCAAATGTGGAATTCTCCAGCAGAGTGACTACCTCAATCTTGTGCAATGTGAAACTTTGGAAGGTATTATATGATTGATATGTATATTGTATTTTAGTTTTATCCCAGGCAAAGATTTAGATGTACATATGTATATGTTTGATTTATAGATTTGAAACTACATTTAGCTGGAACTGATTATGGCAGTTTCTTGGCTAACGAACCATCGCCTTTGTCAGTTAGCGTAATAGATGATAAGTTAAGGGAAAAACTGGTAGTTGAATTTCAGCACATGCGTAATCACTCTGTAGAACCTTTATCCCAGTTTTTGGATTTTATTACCTACAGTTACATGATCGACAATATCATTCTTCTTATTACTGGAACATTGCATCAACGTCCTATTTCTGAATTGATTCCAAAATGTCATCCACTTGGTAGCTTTGAACAGATGGAGGCTATTCATGTTGCTGCTACTCCTGCTGAACTGTATAATGCTGTTTTGGTAGATACCCCACTTGGTAAGTTTAATATTACAAAATTAAATTGTTTACGAATGTTTTAGGAAAAATTTATAATACCTAATGACCTATATTCATTTGTTTCTATTTTTCAGCTCCATTTTTTGTTGATTGCATTTCTGAGCAAGATTTAGATGAAATGAATATTGAAATTATTAGGAATACACTTTACAAAGCTTATTTGGAAGCTTTTTACAAATTTTGTAAGGAAATCGGTGGTACAACTGCTGATACTATGTGTGAAGTTCTGGCTGTAAGTTTCTTCTATGTATTGTTGTATTATTAATAAATTATTCATTATCTTTATTTATTGTTTCATAAATTTAATATTGAATAGTTAAGTTTCAATTAAGCAAAATATTTTTATTCATTTAAAATGAAAAGGTTTTAATAATATTTATAGAATTGAAAGTATAATTTATGCATTCTAAAAGTTTACTAATTTGAAAAGATTCTAGAAGATTACTAATTTACACTTATAATTAATAAAATACTAAAACTAACAATCAAGAAATTAATGATGATGTTATAATAAATTTTCCAGTTCGAAGCAGACAGACGAGCCATCATCATTACAATTAATTCATTTGGTACAGAATTAGGAAAAGATGATCGAGCAAAATTGTATCCACGATGCGGTCGCCTTAATCCTGATGGTTTAGCAGCTTTAGCTCGAGCTGATGATTATGAACAAGTCAAAGCTGTTGCTGAATATTATGCGGTAAACTATATTCACTGCTTTGATATTCATTATCAATGCTTAACTATTTAATAATTTGATTAATAATTTTTTATATCATAATTTTTTGTTTTAAAATTCCAACAGGAATATGCTGCCCTTTTTGATGGAGCAGGAAATAATCCTGGAGATAAAACTTTGGAGGATAAGTTCTTTGAGCGTGAGGTAAGCTAAGTTTGGTTTAACTTTGAATGTACATGTTTAGATTGGCTCTTTAACAATAATTTTTTAAATATAGGTTCGCCTGAATGTCAATGCATTCCTCCAACAATTCCATTTTGGCGTTTTTTATAGTTATTTGAAGCTCAAAGAACAAGAATGTCGTAACATTGTCTGGATATCAGAATGTGTAGCTCAAAAACATCGCGCCAAGATTGACAATTATATACCTATTTTTTAAATGAATTATTTGTTGATTTTTTAAAAGGCAGTGTATAAAAAATTAGACTTCTTAATTTGTATCACATGAACATAACTTGAACGCTACACATTTTATTGACTACTGCCAATGAAGTCTCATCCATAATGATCAATTATATGAAACTTATTAGAAATTGTTATCATGCAAATCATTACAATCTTTTTAAATGCAAAAAAAAAAAGGAAAACATGTAAATACTACATCCTATGGTTATTTCCAATGTGAAATTATTACTAAATTAAAAAAAGTATTATCCATGTTTTAATTGTTAATTTAATATATGTGTAAATTTACAAAAATGTACTAAGATACAATCAATGGATTGTTGCATTCCACATCACTGTAAGAATGATGAAAAATTTTAAATGTACATTTCTGTAGCTACAAAATGTAAAATGATAAAAATAGATATATTATTGTGAATATTCAAAAATTGCTTTATTTTTTTATATACCTCATTTTTTATAGAGTAAATACAAAAATATTATTGGTACTTATTAACAATTGTCATTATTTTGAAATAATATAAATAAATAAAACGAGACTTGTGAAAAAAATTCTTATGAGATAAATCAATTTTATAAATTAATGATAATTGTATATACTACGCATGTAAAGGTTACATACAATATTTATTTTGAAAATTGATAATTCTCTCAGGAACTACTTATACGAAATGAATTCTACGTACAATGTTAGAACTCAAATCTAACCTTAGTTTGCTTGGTACAAAATGTAGAAATTTATGGAATCATTAAAATAATATTATATGTAAATTTTAAATATAATTTTGTTTTTATAGAATTTTCATGCAAACAACAAAGTTAGAATCTTGACCCCATTAGTACTTCTTAATCCTTTAGTCATCATAGAACAATTACAGCACAATTATTCAACATGTGCTCATTTTATAAAATATCTAAGCTTTTAAAATTAATAGTTCTATGTATCTAAATATTTATAACTAAAAGACTAATATATTCATAAATGCTTCAAGTGTACTTAATTCTCTTTTTTGTCGAAAAAATTTCCACTTTTAGAGTTCATTTGTAAAGAAATTACCATTTTTTCGTTGTATAAATATAATATACTCTGTTTTTTTTTTTTTTAATAAAGAGTATAAGCATGTATTAGATATTTTTCATTATATCAATACTTGCATATAAATGTATCTGTATAAAAAGGCTACTTGTTTCCACTTGGATCACCGTTTCTGTTTGGTTCTCTACTTGTATCTTGTTTATTCAGTTCAGCGGTTGATTTCTTCATGGGTGAGGTACCAATGGGGGAAGGTTGAATGGCATTTCCTGTATGAATTGATTTGAGTGGCATAGGTGGATGAATTGAATTTGGGATTGCCATAGATGCAGGAATGTTATTCTGGGGTAATTGATAAGTTCCTAGGCTTTTTAATCCAATAACTTCAGGATTTTCCTTCCAAAAACGTTCACCAATAATATCATCTACCAAAGGCACAACTGTGGGCTTTAAGCGGCCCATTCCATTAGCTACTAGCTTCCGTAGTAGCGTTGTTCCTTTCCTATAAATAGCTGGTTCATTATTATAATTAATACCAAACTCTTGAAACAGCAGCTCATTCTTGTGAGAAGCCAAAGTACCACTTAGTCTTTCCTCAGCCTACAAATGGATGAAATAAGTAAAAAGAAAAAGTTAACTTTTAAACTTGTACACACTTGCAAAATGTCTACATACCTGTTGTGGTGTTAAATGTTTTTTTAGTACAAGACTCCAAAAACAAGTATTGTATAAATTATTAATGTGAACATCAGCTTGTCTCCAAGCTAAATAGTCTCTTAAATTCTTATCAGTAGGATATAAAACAACTCTAGCATCAAACGACGGTGGGTAGTGGAGTTCTCTGTTTTTGAAGAAACGAGGCCAGTAGTACACATACGAGGAAGAGAATAGTGAATTGACATTGGACAGGAGCTTAGATGCTGTGAAATAAAAAACGAGAATGAATCAGTTAGTAAATCACAAAAGATAAAAAAAGACCTTAGAATTAACGTAGGGCCTAAAAAGTACCTCTTCGATTGAACAGTTGTGTATCCTTACGAAAAACGAAGGAATACTCATCGCTCTGTCCGTAGGAAATGACAATCTCTCTGAAATCTTCCATAACGGCGATCGCGGCACGATTCATAAGTTCGAGAGCTGCGAGATCATTGGGCTTGATGAACTGGTGCGAGTCCGCGAATTTCGAGAAACTCCTACCGTCGATCCTAACCACAATCCAGCAGTTAGGCAAACAGACGTCCTCGTGCTCAAAGTCCTTAACGTAATCATACTTGCTCTTGGCCATTTTCGAACTCGCGCTAAACAGCCGACTTGATATCACTTGACCATTACGACCACTCGACACTAATAAGCCGCCGCACAAACGAAACAGAAGCAAGTTTTGCCTCATTCACGGCTGGCTGCGAAAGCTATGGAGTAGAGAGTATATACGCGTGCGAGACTGGTAGTGTATGATAGTTATTTATCTTCGGGTCTCGCGCGCGGTACACTGGCGGCGGCGGCTGCTGCACGCACATCGGATATAAATCGGAAACCCGGCGCGCGACCGCGCACACGTATTATACACATGCACGCAAGGTACATTATATATATATATATATACATATATATGTAACATATGCTATATAATAAAGACGGAGTCTCAGGCTGAGGTTCACAACAGACCCATAGGGATTATTAGAGCTAGAACCTGTTGACACTTTTTGCCGTTACGGTACACCCGTACATATATATATATACATATATATATGATATGTTTAATCTATGTCCAGTTTAATCCGAAGGATCTAATTTTTTATAATCAAATACATGAAAATAGCTTGGGAAGCAGTGGTCCCCAAAGGTTTATGATTCAGAGAATTCAATGGTAAGCATGAAATTCTTGTAAACCTTATCATTTCGAAAATAAAAAAATTATTTATTTTTGGAAATCGTTAAATTGCAGCTCTTATTGCATATTCGTGTAGTTGAGTCGAGTACGATTTCAGGTCATTATTTATGAGCTATGATTGATACTTTTACCTATCTTTAAATAATTTTCAAAGATCGCACATTGAAGAAAATAAGGGGCTTAGAGAATCGGAACTGTGGAATCGGAAACGAGCTTTCGTCATAATGAAAGCGCAACTTCACGATGAACTGATTAACTACTCGATCTGGTGAGTATCTTCGAGCATATACTCAAAGGTGATTACCTAAAATAATGAACCTGCAAACTGTCGATTAATAAATGGAAAAGCATTTATTTCAAAAGTGAGATAATTTAATTAACTATTTGTTAGATTTAATGAGATTGAGAAAGGGTTTCGCATAATGAGTTCAAGCTGCTCAACTCTGAGGTTAGGCTCTGCCGCCGATTGCAGGTTGTAGTAATGTTATATTATTACAGGTAAGTCCCATCGCTAAAGGTCCCTACACAATCGAGCTATAAGCTACAAGAATAACATTGCTGATATAACTATACACAGCTGCTACAAGCCGTTGTAACTCGTTGTGGTTTATTTTGTCTTTAGCGCTTGGACATACTGGTAATAGTATAAAACGTTACTACAACCTCCAATCAGCTGCAGAGGCTAACCTTTGAGTTGAGCAACTTGAACTCATGATGCGGAACCCTTTCTCAATCTCATTAAATCTAACAAATAGTTAATTCAATTAACTGCTTTTCCATTTATTAATCGACAGTTTGCAGGTTCATTATACTCAGTTCATCGCGAAGTTGCACTTTCATTATGACGAAAGTTCGTTTCCGATTCCATGGTTCCGATTTTCTAAGCTCCTTATTTTCTTCAAATGTACGATTTTTGAAAATTATTTAAAAATAGATAGAAGTACCAATCATAGCTTATAAATAGTGTCTTGAAATTTTAGTCGACTCAACTATACGAATTACAAAAAATATATTTCCCAAAAAAATAATTTTTTTATTTTCAAAATGATAAGCTTTACAAGAATTTCATGCTTACCATTGAATTCTCTGAGTCATAAAACCGTTGGAACCACTACTTCCGAAGCCATTTTCATAAGCATTTGTAGATTATAAAAAATTAGATCCTCGGGAACCCGAATTAAACTGGGCACGATGTACATATATGTATACACGAATACCGTACACATGCGCAGTACTGATTAAAGCAGAGGCGCCGAGGCGGTATCCATGCTCGTGCACACGTGCTAACGGTTGGGATGAAATTGCGACGACAATATTGATAGATATCTAATTCTTTTTCAGAAATTTGTCTCTTCGATTCATCTGAGAATGCTATTTTTTGGCATAAAGCTGCTCTGGTTTTTTGTTATCAGGTATTTTCAATGTGCCACAAAGGTGTTGTACTGTGATAAAGGTAATATTTTCTTGATGGTGTAGGAATTGTAAATGTTTAATTTGTTGCTTATAAGACTGCAGTTTTTATAGGTAGTTATAAATAGGAATATTAAAAATTTAGTAGTACCAAAATGGAATTGCACGAACACTTTATGAATTTATCTGCATCGAGGTCTACAATTTTTGAAATTATTTACAGTACCCCAGTTTTTCAGGATTCTGCCATCTTTATTATTTCAAAATTAACAGAAGAATACTTTGATAAACTGAAAGCTAATGATTTTAGTAGGAAACATTTAGAAATACTTAGATTGCTATTATGTCAGCAATACAAAATTAATTATGAACAAATTGGTAATGACAAGACCAAAATTCATACTAAATTTAATCAATTTATGGAATTTATGATAAATAGTAAATCATATCCAGAAAAGGAAAATCAAATGATTCTATATGATATTACAGTACTACTGCTGATACTTTGTGAAGATCAGAAAAACTTTATTCGAGTATTTGAAGATTTTCGAGCTAGTTGTACCACCAGTGAATCACTGACAAGTAGTAAAATTTCAACAGAACGGTATTTAAAAGTATTAAATTGCTTTTTAAAGGCTTGGGATGTTCTTAATTTCTTAAGTGAAAAAAAGAAACAGGGATACATGAATAAAACACATTTGGATTCTTGTAAAAAAGTATTACTGTCTTCAGTGATGTATGATCTCCAAACTTGGATAAATTGCAATGACAGTAATGAATGGAATGCTTTACATGCTCTTTTGTCAAGAATAATTAAAATTACAAAAAATAATAGAATTTTAAGTCCATATGTGCATGAAATTCTAGATAAACATTTTAATTTAACAACATTGTGTTTTTTGTGTGATTTCATATTTCCATTAAATTCTTCGGAGATTGATGTAGATTATAGCTTAGCTCATCATAAAAATTTATGGACATCGATACAGAACAAGCTTGTATCTACTCATTCGCAAGAGCGCAAACAAGCTTTATATCTTATTAAAAGATTAATTGATTTTATAGATAGTAATGAAGAAAATATTAAAGAAGTAGTAGCTTTAAATTTAATGCCAAATAAAATGAATCCCTTTATTTGTAATGGAACTGAACCTGGTACATTACCGATAAAAGATATCAGAACAGATTTTATTTTAATTATGGAAGTTTTAGAAGAGAAACAGAAGCATTTAATTATTCCATGTTTATCCCATATAAATAGTTTAATTGAAAGTTGTACACAGCATCGGTCTTGTGGAAATTGTTTTGACAGCAGTTGGATATATTGTATTTTTACAAGATTAATGAAACATGATAATAGTGCAATAGTTAAGTGGGGATTATTAAGATCTTTACAGCTAAATGAAGAGGCCTATAATTGTGAAAATTTTTTTAAACTAATAGTAAAAACTCTAAATAATACATTTTTATACGAAAAATACAATATAAAAGAAGAACCTGAAATTGTAAATGCATTAACTAATTGGTTCAACAATTTTGAAAGTGAAAATCTACGTTTATTAGAAATATTTATACATTGTTTGCCTGAAGAATCATGGGGTCCAGTAGCTATTTTTTATATACTGCATTCATTACTTTCTGTGTCAAATAAATTAGATGACATTGTTAATTTAGAGCATGAGCAATTTAATGTACTAAAAGAATTGGTGGAGAAAAGCATTAACTTACACCCTCCAATGTTGAGATCAATGTCACAAATCACATTGATTAAAATTTTGTCTCGATTTGCTAATGTTCAAAATCTTATGAGTTTATCTCATTTATTGAGTGTTTTTTCTGTAAAAGATATGTGTGAGCCAAGTTGTTGGTCTGCTTTGAAATTTATGCTAAGCAAAGTTAATTATAACAACGCAGTAAGTTTTATAAATGAAACTTGTGAAATTCTCACAGTAGATGATAAAAATGTAAGAATCAGTATGCCTGTATTTGCACTTATATTTCAATTATTATATGAAGGAAGAGTAATCTGTCAAACTGACCAATGCACTGCAACACAAAGATTAAAAACTCTTCTTTTATGTTTAGATAAACTTGATGTTAGACCATATGTTACAGTTTCTTTCATAGTTAAAATTATTGATATAATTTATAGTTTATTTGATTTAAAACGTCAGCCTCCTGAATTTATTTACAAAATTTTCATGAATTACAAGGAAGTAATATTTAAATTTATTTTAAAACTATTTCACAATGAAAACTTTGATTATAAAGATTTAAAAATTTGTACAAGAGCTTTGCAGAATATTGAATGTTGTTATGAAGGAAAGGTGAATAGTATATCAATAATTTCAAGTTATGATATAAAGGAATTAGAAATAAAGTGCATACAAGTTCTGAGTAATGTTAACCAGCATAATGAAATTCAGTTCTTATTCGCTTTACAATCATGGAGCAATATATCTAGTTATTTACAATATGAAGATAAGTTTATGATAGAAAAGGTTAATAATTTATTAGAAATATGTAAATCTAAAAAACATAGCAATGAATTATCAGGAAAAATAAGTTTAGACCATTATATTGCTTTGAGCAAGTTAATTAAAAATCATGTGCAATTAGTGTACACTGATGATTTACAAACAAATAATGCTTGGCTTCAAATAATGTCTTTTATACTTGATGTAGCAGGAAATGAAGTTTTGATTTATTTTGGGGATATTATCCGATTATACAGTATGTCTGTTAATAATGATCCCAAAATATTAGAAGACATAACATTATTAATAAAAAGTTTTTTGAGCTGCAACTTTGCCAGTAAAAGAAATAAAACCTTTTGGTTGGTTCATGAAAAACTAACTGAATGTATAAATAGCTCAAACTTTTTAAATAATGAATCACTGTATAGTATTTCTGAAGAAGTAAGATGTAATATATATACATAAATTTACATTTACATTTAAATAGCTAAAATTTAATAAATTGATTTTGATATTTTTTAGTTCACTAATCGATTGTTGAAGGAAGGGGATTCATTACCAGGGCTCAAACATATTTTAATAACTTATAGTGACATAAGTCAACATTTTAATAATTTTAGGGAAACAGTTTTGAATGGACTACTTCATGGACAAGTGATGCGTCGCGATCAAAGAATTAATATGCAAGCATGTATGAATGTAAAACAGTTATTAAGAGATTGCAAACTGATTGATGGAAAATTCGAGAATTTGAATGTTTATGATTTTATCAGCAGGTAAATATTTAAAGCTATAATATAAATGTAGCGGAAAAATCGATAAATGAATGGCATTTGATAGCATCTTAAAAAATGATTGGCAACTTATGGTTTAATGAATTATATAAAATACTGTACCTTCTAATCATACTTGATACATTACCTTAACATTAAATTTTAACCTTGGCATTAGAATACCTGCAGAATGTTTTTGATTTAATACAAGCCATATAATTGTAAAAAATAAACTAATTTTATAAAGTTAAATGAAATAGAACAGCTTCATTGTTTTTATTTTATATTAAAGGTTTGACAATTTTTATAATAAACATTATATGCATCAAATAAAATAAAATTTTATTCAAGCAAACATATTAAAATTATACTAGGAAATAATTGAAAATATAATTTCAATACAAATTTATCTGAAAATTTAGGCAATATAACTTAGATGCAGCGATTCGTGCTGCTGCAGTTGTACAGCTTTATAGAGCACTTCATCACAATAATAACAATGCATCTTTATTTTTGTCACTGGTGCTCGAAAAGTTGTCAGTTATAGAAAACAAGAGGTATTATGCTGATTCTCAATTGCATAGACTAAAACATCGAATCATGCAAATTTTGTTGTTATTACAACCTTATTTAGATAAGGTATTTATAAAAAAAAGAACTTGTTTTAATAAACTATCAAATAAAAAATTTCTAATGAAATTCTTAATTGTTGATTCTCTGTAGAGCTCTACTAGAAAATTGTATTGTGCATTACGTAATTCTCTTATACAAGATACTGATCAGTATAGTGTACGTTTGATGAAGGAATGGTTGCTCATAAGAATTTATTTATTAGATCAAGAGTTACTTTCAGATTTATGGCTATTATTTGAAAAGGTATTCATTTTTAAATTATTGCAGTAAATTAATGTATTTTACAAAAAAATTAAATTAGATATAAGATAATCAATTAAATTTGAAAGGAAAAACTATTTTTCACAGATTTGTAATGAACGACCAGGAAGTTCAAGTTCCATAATTAGTATTACTTGGCATATTGCTAAGCACATACCTGAAGAAATGTTTGAGAAATTTGTTAAAATGGCATTAACCAGATTAGCAGTTTGTTGTATGGGACAACAATTTGGCATGCGTTTATATGGACAGGTACAGTTTTCTTAACAGAATTTTCGTAATAAAAATATAATTCATTTCATTTAACTAAAAAGTAAATTCTGTAGGTATTTTTCGCTAAACTGTATACATTATTGAATAAAGATAGTGAAGTTAGATCAGAATATGCAAGTTTTTATAAAATAACTTGTGATAGTCTAAAATCTGGCATTTTCAGAAATAATCCTATTGAAATACACAATCATTTTTTCTATACAGTTTTTGATGCAATAAAGCATTACAGCTTAGAGGTAAAAATTCAATAATATAAAAGATTAATAATATCTTTGTGCATGTTGAGAATATAGTATTTTTTTTAATCAGACAATATATTACGAACTACCTCGATTATCTAATATTAGTTTTGAAGAATGGATAGAAAAAGAGTATTTTGACAGCCAAATGTTTTTAAATAATACATCTATTGACATAAGAGTCATCAATTGTGATAATTTATTAAATATGTATTCTAGTCCAAAATCAAGTAAATTTTTATATATACTATCATTTACTATATAGATTGTACTTGAAAATAATAATTTTTATTAATATCAAACTTAAATATTAAGGTGAGAATTCTAAGCCAGAAGAAATTGAATGTTCTGAAATTACCACTGATATTCAAAAGAAAATAACACCATGGAAAACTATGTTACCAACTGAAGAAGAGTTTATACAAATATCAGATTTATCAGATATAAAAACTGCCAGTAGAAATAAACAAGATATTATTATTGTAGCTTCTCTTGTTGATAAGCCACAAAATTTAGGTGGAATTGCAAGAACATGTGAAATATTTGGTGCAAAGGAACTTGTTATTTCAAATCTTAAACTAATAGAAGATAAAGAGTTTCAAGCCTTAAGTGTATCAGCTGATAAATGGATGAAAATAACTGAGGTTTATATCTTTGATTATCTCAAGCATCCTAATATATTAAAATATTAAGATATATTAAAAATTATTTTAAATTAAAGGTAAAACCATTTTCCATTGTACAATATTTAATGGAATTAAAAGATTGTGGATGGACTTTAATTGGAGCTGAACAAACAGTTCAAAGTGTCAATTTATATAACTTGAAATTTCCAAAGCAAACAGTGCTTATTTTAGGGTAAGTTTTTTATTACCATTCTTATTTTAATTACACATTTTCAATAAACTTTTCATTTCAGAAATGAGAAAAATGGTATCCCTGCAAATATAATACCCTTACTAGACATCTGTACAGAAATATCTCAGTTTGGCGTTATACGTTCACTAAATGTTCATGTAACAACTGCTATTTGTATTTGGGAATACACTAAGCAACATCAATTTGTATCTTAAGATTTTTTAAGTATTCATAATAAAACAAAAACTAAAATTTTCTATTGCTCATTTATATTTTTGTAAATAAATGTTTTCAAATAAAAATATGATATTGCTTTATCGAATTTCATGGTAAGGTGTTAAACATCTTTATTTGTTTCTGAACCATGAATGCTTATCTATAATTTACACATATATGTATCTATTAAAATATAAATTGATTTAAACATTGTAACCAACAATGTGTCGTTTGCCAATGCATTCACCAACGTAGAACCAGCAAAGGACTTCAATAGCTACCAATGTATTCAGCCAAGCTTCTCGAACTGTCAGCTGCTTATATGAGCCACACTTTGCACTACTGATCAATTGGGTGATACCAGAACGAATAGCTGGAATATCCTTAGGAGATGGTGGAACTAATTCAACCAAAGCATATCTTTGAATGATACGTAGCTGGGGAGTGGCTGTTTTAATTGTATCTAAAAGTATAAAATATTTTTAATTATTTAATTACCAATGATACAATTTCGCAAGTGTATCTTTGCTAAATTTTGTTTGGGATCTTGCTTCAAAATGAATAAGTATCCAACTAAATAAGCAATATTTATATAGATATTCATAAATATTTAAATTCGAGGTTAAACAATTAATACCCTTTCAAGAAATAAATGAATTATAACCTAAAAAACAATATTAATTTGGAACATTCCCTTATTTAATAATGTAACCAGAATTTGTAAGCAAAAATACTATTATACACATATTGATAATAAATACATTTATATAGTAAATTCGATAATTTAAATAAATTGATATAATGTTACATAAGAATATTTGCCACAGCTCGTAACATTGGAGCAATGACAGTTACTGCATATGAAAATAAAATACATGTCTACAATATTATAAAAGTACTTACTTTGCACGAGGCTAGTAAGGTTTTTAACAAGTTTAGCCATTTTATATTTTTTTACAGAACTATTGTCACTCGAAAATTCTCTCCGAAAAATTATATGGTCAAGTGCCGATGGACCCGGATGGCGCAGAGTGGTCCAAGTTCGATTATTCCCTTATTATAATCGTGCGCAAATTAAAATCAGTTCCCATGTTTCTTATTCTAATATGAAACGAAAATTGAACTGAGTTTCTTGTTTTACAACTATGGAATTGATATTGATTTTATATTTATACCTATGTAAAAATATGTTACTTTTCGCTAAGTATAGTTTTTATTGTTTCATAGCCAGTTTAACAAAATTATGAAATTATTTGTTGTAGTTAAAACTTAGTTTTAAGTAATTTTTATAAAACAATTTGTAAAAATATATTTATACATTGAAATTATAAGATAAATACAGTTAAAGTTTTTTTAAATACATAATTTAATTAGGTATATCTTATCTTGTAGAAGAAATTAGATTTACAAATTTGTATTAATGTTTTTAGAGTGCAGTCTGCATTTAACAATTTAAATGTGATAGTATTCCAAATAAACTTACTGATATTTATTACTAATAATCACTCTTCTGGAGATGCTATCAATTTCAATAATATAATAAAGACATGTACTATAAGAAAATAATTGATAAATTAAGAGAACTAATATGATAATAATTAAATATGATAAAAATATTTTATATTTTGAGACAAATCCACTTTTATAAAGTATGTAAAAAATATTATAAGATGTAGTTCTGATAACTCATATAAAAATTTTATTTAAAGTTAATCAAATTAAATTTTGGAAAGTTATATGTTATGAAAATAAATCATAAATTATAAGCTAGATATTAATGTCAAAATGATAAAGTAAGACTGAAATATTAGGTTTTTGGTTTTCATAATATTTATATACATTCCACAGATTATAAGCATAAAGTTTTATTAATTATCATGTAATAAACGAGTATGTAATATTATTTCACTGTGTAAAAAGGAAATACATACATAATTACTTTTCAGATTGAATAAATCGATCTCCCCAGTCTCACATGAAATTATTAAAATTATAAAATTTATAATATTTTTATTGTACAGCCATGATCAATCCCAAGATTTTATTCTCAATTCAGGTTCAAGAATCGACCAATTAGGTGAATTCTTTTCTTTCGATAGCCAGTTAAAGTCATCAATGCAGTTCCAGTTATTGATTTTTGGATCCAGACCAGCCAGCTTGAAATGATTTATTTGATCTTCATAAGTCCAGTTATAAGGGGCTACACGTATGTTTGTACAGTCCTCTATGATCGCTCTGCTTGTTACATGCAAATATACTGTACAATTTGTAGAAGTATGCAATCTAAGCTGCTGACACGCAAAGGCAAATTCACAATCACAGCAGTCATCCACAAACACAGATGTCGTCACTGGTCCTATTAAAACAGTACATTGCACAAGGCTAACCAGGTGAAGTGTATTTGGTGTTCCATATATTCGAACTGTACATCTTTTTAAATCAGAAAGAAGCACATCATTTTTATTCACATTTTCAGCATCAAGTACTAATTTTTCATCCACTTTTCCTAACAACATACATGCGTTATCACCATATTTACTGTAAATTTTTTTATTGTTCGATTTCCCTACACCATTGGTTGCAATACTCTCAGCAATTTTCAAGTCTTTTATGCCATCTGTTACATCATTTGATTTATCTGGTGATTTTTTAATAACACGTCGATTTTTGAATCCAAATTTTTTTCTTGGTACAAGTTTGGCCTCCAGCTCGGCTGCATCATTTTCCAAAATTTGTATAGCCTCTTGAGACTTACGGATATCGTAGACTTTTAGAAATATTTTTGATTCAAATAAATAATTTTTTAACATCATAAGATCTTTGTTTGCTTTGTCAAAAATTTCTGATAATGATGAAGCTGGAACAGATTCAGTACTATCTAGCAAATCTCTGATATTTTTACAAGTAGAATAAAAAGCAGCTTTGAAGTAACTGGATTGTTCTGTTTCTACAATAAGTTGTTGCTTTTCTTCCTTGCGTTTCTCAATTACATTTTTACGCTCTCTATCCCTTTTGTTTATACGCTCAGATAAGCCTTCTTCGCTTGGAGTACTCCGAGTGGATTCCATTATATTTTTGTTTCTGTTGGAAAATTAACAGCATGTTTTTATCATGTTTCATATATTTTTATATTAAAATTACTTTGTCTAAATACTTACATTACGTTTTCCATCTCAGAAATCGTTATCTCTTGTGATCATTTATGTTTTCTTTAATCATTATGTTTACATCTACTAATTGTAGGTAATCTATACTACTTTTATTTATCATAAAGAAAGGATATTCCAAAAACGCCATTTGTTATGAGACATTTACTGTTCGGTGAAGTACCAAAACTTTTTATCTTGTTCTTCCAGATTATTTTTTGAATCAGCTTTTTTTGCAAATGAGTAGTAAAAATGCAAAATATTGGGATAGTTTTTAGACATGTAGTACCTGAAATCTATTAAAAAGAGGTATAAGAATTGATTATTGCAAATGTTCAGCTGTTCAACTTAGGTTAGTTTGTATCATGAAGTGTACAATAAACTCTATATATCTAATAGATAGATATCAAACGGCTTATTATTTATTCAATTGCGAAAGATGACATTAAAAATACTACCTTTAAATTATCAAAAATGAATTTTGGAAAAATAATGATCAATAAATGATGGTACCAAGAAAAAAACGACGGATTTTCTGTCATACGATTTTCTTTACATTTAAACAGTTAAACAATTATTCCATGCCTTCACTCAGTTAAATTTGCAATAAAACAAACTAAGTAATGGTGAGTATAACAAAAAAATTTAGATAGAGATTTTTAATACACTTAGGAAAGGACTCGTCGGGTGGGCGGTGATGAGAGTGAGAGAGAGAGAGAGAGAGAGAG
>UELV01095496.1:0-12796 GCA_900490015.1 Megastigmus stigmatizans | reverse complement strand
GTACTCTACTATAAACTGACAAAGATTTTTTTATTGGTCTTACAGTCTAATCAATATTAATGGGCAATCAGATTGCCCTTGTTTATAATCACCCCCGCAGAATCTGAAATAAACTTATATTTAACCCTGAAAAAACATATATTAGTAAAGGACAATCTGATCGCCCCCCACCACCCAAACGCCCTACGTTTTGAGCCCGCTCCGACTCCTCCTCAGGGACTCTTTTTTTTTTGTTCCTTTAAAATTACGATCCTTAAAACCATTTTTACCCATTTTGAACAATGATCCTTGACTACCCTCCCATAAATTCCGTCAATATCTCTAAAAAACATTCTCCCTTAATTAATAGACCTTATTTTAAACATTAAGAAATATTACTTATGTCTACTGTACTCTACTATCAATCTGATTGCCCATTAATATTGATTAGACTGTAAGACCAATAGAAAAATCTTTGTCAGTTTAGACTTGATAAATAAGGACGATAATGGAGTTAAAAAAGAAACTAATTCGTCCGTCAATCAACCAGATATTTAATTAGAACTTCAATACTTAAATTTAGAATTACTTCAACTCACGCGCGGTTAGTCCTATACCTGAGCGTCGGATCACTCGGAGCCGTCTGTTTTTGCTATTGGTGTAGGACACTGCATTAATGAACCCATATGCAACCAAAACAAATGTATTATACTTATACTATATATATATATATATATAGGTTCAATGCAACTACGCCAATGGCTCATGGCCGGTGGCCAATGGCGTCGCAATATTTACATTCCTACATCTATTCATATTGATTTTCGAGTTTGAGTCTGATACTACTGATACTGAAAGAGTAAAAGAGCTGCTACATTAGCGAGGAAACAAGATGCGTTGAAGATTTAATATAACTATAAGTGTTGATAGTTGCGGAAGGTGCAGTCGGTCAGTTACAGCATCAGCGACGAATTTTGACTTCGGCATTGTCAAGTCGAAATAAATTATTATTATATATATACTTATGCTCCGTAAAATCGACGAGCAAGACTTATCGAATAGTGTTTGCAACGCGAATGTCTCGTACCAAGAGGGCGAAATGTCAATTAACGGCGCTTGTCGATTACGAAAGTAATAAGAAAATATTTTTGGGATTGCATTTGAAGAATTTGCGATCTAACAAGAAGCAGCATTCGTGAAATATTCATTCGACTTTCCTTTTGCAAAACAAGAAACGCTCTTACAAAGGTAAGACATTGAGTTTTCTGGCCTTCTAGTTTTAAAAAAATGAATGCTAGTGTGTCAAGTTACATGCATGTCTAACCATGTTTACATCCGCATAAGTAATGTAATCTGTTATAACATAATAGATAGTTTATACTAATCGATTCTTTAATTCATTTACTATTACGCTCTAACATTATCAATACAGTAAAGTAATTTATAACCATTACATTATCATAATAATATAGAAAAGGTCTTAGTATAAATAATTTAATGCTAATATTGTAATTATAGAAACAAAGTAAGTAAAAGATACTAAATGTTTTCTAATTCTAAAAGTAAAAGAGCTCATAAATAATATGCAGTTAACAATTTTAACAATTTACAAATCTTTTTTCTATTTGTTCGGTATCGGCAACTATTTTTTATTAACGCTGTACGATTATTCAAATTCCAAAATAAATTTTTACCACCTTTTCTCAAAGTTTCCAAAGTATCATAATTCAAACGATTAAAAGGATGTCTCAAATCATCCAATGCTTTCAAAAGTTTATTATATTTTTGATCAAAAATGGATTTAAATATTAAAATAAGTACATTACCAGATTTTGTTCTTGCTTAATTTGTATGTTCTACACAGTTTTTAAATTTGTTGACAGCTTAAATGAATTCATCCATTTACTTATTGTATGCAAATCTTATATCACAATAATATTCCTTGATTTTATCTATGTTTACCTATATATAAAACAAATTATACAAAATATTTATTTAACACCAACTAAAAAAAGAAATTATAAATAAATAAGTAAATAAATGTCACTATATTTTATTGATTATAAAAAATACTTATGTAAAAGCTCTAGCAAAATCATCAACCTTCAATTGCTGCAAATTTTTCATGAAAAATTTATCATTATTTTTGGAAAAAAAATTGATATGTTATTTTAATCTGTAAAGTATATACAGCCTCGAATATTTTGCATAATCCTAATGTAGTTTTTAAAGAGTATAAAGATTCAATAGCTATTTAGAACTGAACTTATATATAGGCTATTTGGAAACTTCAAAATTAATACGATGTATTTTTATTAACTTGCAGGAGCTAAAATTTGATTTGTGGAAAAATATATAACATTTAACTAAAAATATGAGCTCTCACCATCGTTTGAATGCATTATATGGGGAAATACAACACACAAGTTTTTTATCAGAAGATATTGGTGCACTATATTTATCAGATGATTATTCAGATGTTACACTAATAGTAAATGGTCAACGATTTAATGGCCATAAAGTTATATTAGCGGCAAGAAGTCAATATTTTCGGGCACTGCTTTTTGGAGGCTTAAGAGAGTCAACACAAAGTGAAATTGAACTAAAAGAACCTACATTACAAGCGTTTAAAGGATTATTGAAGTACATTTACACTGGACATATGTCTTTAGTTAATCAAAAAGTAGAGGTAAAATACTACTCTATTAAAATTATTATATTTACAATAGAAATTTTCATTTAATAATTTGATTCTTCAGTAATTATGTACTCTAATTTTTCATATTCTTAAATTTTGTGTTTATATTTTCATGGTTGAAGGTTATTCTGGACATTTTAGGCCTAGCTCATCAATATGGCTTTATAGAATTAGAAGCAGCTATTTCTGATTACTTAAAGGAAATTCTTAATATAAAAAATGCCTGTGGTATATTTGATGCTGCTCGTTTATACCGTCTTGAATTCCTCATAAAGGTATTTTCTATTTTCAAATAATAGATTTAAATTTCATTTAAAAACAATTACTTATACTGTCCTTTTATAGGTGTGTTACGAATTCATGGACAAACATGCTTTAGAAATCATAAAACATGAAACCTTTTTACAATTAAGTGCAGATGCACTCAATGATCTTTTAGCTCGAGATTCATTTTATGCATCAGAAATTGATATCTTCTCTGCAGTTCAAGCATGGGTAAAAGACAATCCTGGTGTTGATGCAGATGATGTTCTCCGTAAGCATCTATTTTAGTTATTTTTTATTTTTAATTATTTCACTTTCAATGGGCTAGCCAGCCCTTTTACATACAAAATAACAAAAGTTAAAGTGTACACAGAATACAAATAGTAAGAAAAGTACAAAATGTTAATTAAACATCTCAATTCGCTGTCTGAACTTACATTTAAATAAGCTTATTGAATTAACCGATTTCAATCGTTCATTCGGTGAAGAATTCCAATCTCTACTTATCCTACCAACAGGGGAGTAATATCCTAAATAATTCCTAAAGGGATTTTCAAAAATAGTTCTAGGATTTCTAATAAAGTACGAAAAAGAACGTCCATGAAATAGACTTACAACTTCTTTAAGCGATATAATATGGTCATTTAAGATCTTGTACATAAATGATAAATCACAGTAAGATAATAAACTTTTAAGATTAGGGAGATTAAACCATTGAAGTAACGGTTTATAATTATGATCGGTGAAAAGCATTGGTTTCTCCTTGAAAGCTAAATATCTTACTAATTTTTGTTGAATTATTAATCAAGTAATTTATAATCGCATTGAAGGTATGGAGATCATATAACACTAGCTTATGTGATAGTTGGTAGAATAAATAAAGAATTAAATTAGTATCAGTAAATTCTTTTGTCGATTGTTTAATGAAACTTAATGTTATCATTGCTTTCGAGCATACTGATTGCAAGTGTACATTAAACGAGAATGAAGATTTAAATACAACTCCCAAATTAGAAATCCTGCCAACCTATCCAATGAAACATTCTCTAATTTATATTCATGTTGCATATTAAATTTACCATTATAAAAAGAGATTACGTTACATTTCTTAGTATTTAGAGGTAAACCTTATTATCCTTAGACCATCTTCTTACCTCATCAATATCCAATTGAAAATTTACTGAATTAGATTTATGTCATATAGACATGAAAATTGTTTAGGTCATCTGTATACAGTAAATAACATTTTCTTCATTTCTCTTCAATGTATGAAATTGTTGATAAAAAGATATTAAAATGTGAAATGAGTCGAACTATCATTTAAAAATACATTTAATTTTTAAGTAAAGGACATGTAATATGAACTAATAAAAAACATTTTAAATATTTATGTTCTAGAACAAGTGAGGCTAAGTTTGATATCAGTCTCAGATCTACTAAATGTAGTTAGACCAACACTTTTGGTATCACCAGAAGCTATTTTAGATGCTATTGCAGCATCTACACAAACGAGAAATTTACATTTGAACCATCGAGGTCTTTTACTTATAGATGAGAATGTAGCCCATTCAAGACACAATGCTCAAGTTTTGCAAGGAGAAATGCGAAGTTATCTTCTGGATGGTGATACTGAAAATTACGATATGGAACGAGGGTAAATAATTATTGTCACAACGTTATGTCATAATAATTACAATATTAATTTCTTAAATAATAATCTTTAATATCATTTTTATAGATATACAAGACATAAAATAACAGATTCTGTAGATGATTACATACTTATAAAACTAGGAACACAGAGCATAGTAAATCATATGAAAATGTTATTATGGGACAGAGATGGTCGTTCTTATTCATATTATATCGAGGTAAATTTTTTAACACATTTATAAATTTCTTTTTATATAGAATTCAATCAAGCAAATCATATTAACATTTTAGGTATCTATGGATGAAAAAGATTGGGTAAGAGTCATAGATCATACTCAATACTTCTGCAGAAGCTGGCAATATTTGTACTTCGAACCACGAGTGGTCTTATATATACGAATTGTTGGAACAAATAATACTGTGAACAAAGTAAGCACATTCATAATGAACTGAAAATTAAATTACAAAAATATTTTATAAATTTTCATCTATGTGTACTTACTATCGAATAGGTATTTCATGTAGTAAGTTTTGAAGCTTACTATACACACCATACTGAAAAGTTATTAAATGGATTAATTGTACCTACTCGAAATGTAGCAACAATGGCGCGCAGCGCATGTGTGAATGAAGGTGTCAGTAGGTAAATATGCGATTCACTATGGGTTTTTTTTTATTATTTAGATTATATGCTCAAAAAATATATTATTTAAAATAAGGCGTTGATAATTAAAATAGGTGTTGATATTTAAAATAAGGTGTTGATAATGCAAATTAATTTATTATTTTTGCAAATAATAAATTAATTTTGCAATTCATATTTGGTTCATTAGATTAACAAACTCCTTTCTTATTATAAGGTTAAACAAAGAACAAATAATAGAGTCCATTAACTAACAATATATTATTTAAATCAAATACTATAGATCTCGTAATACTTTACTGAATGGAGATTCACAAAATTATGATTGGGATCGCGGTTATACATGCCATCAACTTAACTCTGGATGTATTCAAATACAACTTGGACAACCTTACATGATTGACTCTATGCGGTGAATAATCTTTATATAACTCATTCTTACTCATAAGAAGCGACAAAAAATATGAATGAAGAATATTTTGCAGATTACTATTATGGGATTGCGATGAAAGATCTTATTGCTACTACATCCAAGTTTCTGGTAATTCGAAAAATTGGGAGCTTGTTGTTGACAAGACTAGAGAATCCTGTCGATCTTGGCAAACATTACGCTTTAATCCACCTCGACCTGTTGTATTTATACGAATAGTTGGAACACATAACACTGCTAATGAGGTAATTTTCTATTTTTTATTTTTATATTAACATTTGAATTTAGCAATTTTGAACAAATAAAAATGAATATAGTACTCTTGCGATATTTTGTGAATAAGCTTATTTATTTTATTGTGTAACTATTAGGTCTTCGTTAATAGAATCATTTCATTTTATTTGGATACAAAATTTTTAAAATTTTTAAAAACTGTGTGGTGGAAAGCTAATTTTGATTTCATTATAAAAATTTATTGTTTAAATAAATAAATCTACATTTGATTTAGTAAATTATATTTTTCTTAATAGGTCTTTCACTGTGTTCATTTTGAATGTCCTGCTCAAATAAATGAAGCTAAATCTCCACGACTAGAATTGCCGAGTACTGAAAATTATGAAGCAGTTTTGACACCACCATCACCGCCACCACCACCTCCACTACCACCATCACCTTTACCTGCATTGAGTCCTGAGACTGCTACCGAAGCAGTCAATATAGATCATGAAGACAATGTATCAATCGATGGTGCAGTAGAGGGTTTGCTCTAATTTCAGAGAAATTTTATTTACATTTCTTAAAAGCAACTATATAAGCAATTATATTGAAATTTTTTTATACACAAACGATTTCTAATATAGAATTTGAAAGAAAATAGTATATTATACAACTAGAAAGGAAAGAATTTGGACAGTCAAGACTCCTGTAAATTGACACCCTAACCGAAGGCAAGAGTGGCAAACACGAAGTCTGAATGACTATTTTTTTTTCCCCATGGTGTGTATACTATTTTTTCTTATACTAGCACCGACAATACACATCCTCCTCTAGGACGACGCTTTTGGCACTTTCGATGAAGATATAATGAAAATAAAATTTTTCTTAGTTTAAAATTTTAAATTTAATTCTGAGATAATAAAAATAATTATGCACTACTCATAAAAAGATATGCCTTATAAAAATTCGATTAGGCATAATAGTTTTTATGAGAGTTTAAAATGAATTTTTTTTTAAATATGGTGAGCCAAACTGCTTGCAAAAACAGTAATGTTTATGAGCATTTCTTGGACTACAAAATAAAAATTTTTTATACATAATATTATATGATGCATTCTAAGTCATGTATGAATATTATGGAATGAATATTAAAAATTTAAAGTATTTAATTAAATTAATTTTCTAATTTTAATGTTAAAATTTAATGCAGTTATAAGAGAAAATTTAATATAAAAGACTTGAATCATATGTTACTTTTGTAATTATTAAGGTTTTTGAGATTATAATTTTTTTACACAAATATTCTTATTAGGTAACCATTGTACTGTAATTATAAATTATATTATTTATACAATTTTTGAGTAAGGAAATATGAGAAACACTTATTTTTGTAATGCTTTATATTAGATTTTATATTAATAATTAGGCATATTTGTGATATTGGTATCTTTACTAAAGGAACACCATATATGTTTTCTGAATTTAAAAAATCTCATTTTATTAGAAAATCATACTTGATCAATAAAAATATTATGACTTTGACTAGTAACTAAAAATATAATATCAAGTAAAAAATCCTATTTGCACTTTTTAGATACAATATATTGAACAATAATTCAGAAAATATTTTTCAAATTGTGATGAACATACATAATATATGTTTGATTTTAATCAACAAATCTTAAAGTATATTGTTTCCTACAATTTATATTATCAAAGAACAATTTAAAAAGGCGTCATTGTTTGGCTGTTAACGAGAAGCCGGAGGAGCATAGTTATCGACGATTACAGTTCCATACTTTTTTCATTCAATTTTTAATATTTTAACATTTTTCGAGTTGAGCCCAATTCTTTGTAGTTTACAGAATTGGTCTCAATTTGCAAAATGTAAAATATTGAAAATTGAGCGAAAAAAGTATGAAACCGTAAACATCGCAACTATACTCGTCCGGCTTCCTCTTAAAACACCTTTAGAACATGTTTTTTATGTAGTTTTATGACCTGAAGATATATATATATATTTAAAGGTAACAGATCTGATCTGAGAGAAGGCTTGAAAATGAATTTTCTCATGATAAAAATTCATTCTATGCCAAATATGTTATTTTTGCGGTATTACATTTTTCACTTCTATGGAATGGTCATATTTTAAATAGAAAGATAAAAGAAATAGAATTACATGTTTCATAAGGTTGATATAATGAGCCAAAATCCTCTCTTTGTTAACACTGTTTTTTTATTTTGACAAAAATAAAATTCCGAACCAAAATTATCAAGTGATTTTATATTAAACTTTTATTATATAAACAAAAATCTAAAATCTCATAAATTATTTTTATCATAATGTTAATTTCTACCAAGTCATAAATTCAGCCAAGTAATACATGGTTTATTTTGAGATCGTTTTGCCCAGTTAAAATAATTAAAAGCAATGCAATGCTTTTATTCATCATGGTTTTGAATGAAATAACTATTTTAACTCTAACGTGTTTAAAATATATAAATTTTTATTGTAGTACATAAAACACTTTGTATATATTTTATGATAAAATTGTAAATAATATTTATTTCTTTATAAAGTACAAATAGTTATTTCAAAAAGAATAAAATAAAGCAAAAAGTATTATATAGTGTGTTTAGTACTAACAGTTTTTTAACTCTTCTAGTGTGTTTGATAATATATAAAAACATTAGAAATATGGTTGAAATGATTATACTTATTTATTTAAAAGACAAAAACATACAATTACAAAAAAAAATACATAAACTTACATAAAATCAAACTCACTTGAAGAGTATTTAGCATAATTAAATGCTTCAAAAGTATGTATAACAGTTTTAAAAATCAATGGATTTTTGTTGCAAGTTTATAAGCTTATCTATCTTTGTAAGATGTATTGAATAGTTGTTATGAATAAGAATATAAGAACTTGTAAAGCAATTTTTTAATATGAAGAACATACAATAATGAACTGGAAGCTAAACTATTTTGAAAAATACGCAGTAAATCAACGAATTTTAAAGTTAGTGACCAAACAATATTTTGTATTATGATATATATTTCCCTTTATATATATATATATATATATATATGTAATGTTTATTTTTCTAGTCTTACTTTGCTATATTTATATCAAATTGAATTTACTGTGTTATAAATTTATGGAATAGTTGTACATGTTTAAAGCTGATCTATCTATACAGTAAATAAAAATGTTTAATACAAATTCTACACTCGTTAATTATACTTTTCTGTGTGATTCTGTATAGTATATAATCTTTGTTGCAGTAATAACATTTATAATGTAATTTAAAAAAACAGGAATTGCAATTTTATTGTATATATAAAAAATTACAATTCCTGTGTTTTTCATAGTTTATTATATACCTATATGTTTGTATATATATTTTAGCAATTGATATGCTCTCTAGAATTCCTTGTATGGGCAATTGGCTATAAAATTTGATTGTGTTGCTGAAATGATTGAAGGGTGGGGGGTGACTTTATGTGGGGCATACATTTTTAAAAGCTTAATTCATAAAAATTATTACATTTTTAAAATATACGTCAATTATGTCACCAATACTATTTTCAAAATGCAAAGAATTTGTATTTGATTTTATGTTGGATCAAATTAAAAAAATAAGCAATAAAGAGCTTATATCTATTTTCATGATATTAATTTTAACTGATAATATGTAAATTGCATAAATTGAAACTAAAAATCATCACTGCAGCAACATATACATTCAGCAAGCTAAGAAGTAAAGAATAAGCGAAAAGACGTTGCAGAAACCTTCTTGAAACCCAATAAAGACCTGATAAATCTTTATAAAACTATTTAAGTGAAGAAAACCGATCCTTGCGGTATACACTTTTAATTAAAAGGGCGGCGTTTCAGACGTTTATTTAATTTTACATCCTTTTTCAGGGAGATTACTGCTCGACCTCTTACATTAAACTATATAAAACTAATTGGGTATTGAAAGTATGAAGTTCAAAGATAATTTTAAGCTCTGGTACGTTTAGATAGATAGCTCTTATGGTGTACCGTGTACCTGTACCAAGCATCTGAAAATCGGGAAAATAGAATTTTTTTTTGACAATTTTTTTCTCAAATATTGGTCTACGTAAATAAAAGTAGTTAGGGGATAGCGGGGCAATCTTGGCAGCTGGGTCACTTTGGCAGTCAAAATTTTTCTGATCAGTCAAAATAAGTCCTGATAATTGACTTAATCTAAATTATTAGTGTTAATTTAATGGTTAGGAAATATAAAAAACAAAACAAATAAACTCTCTTGGACTTAAATACATCCATCAGACCGCGCTAAATGTTCCCCGCTGATCTGCCAATGTTACCCCGCTAATAGAATAGGCGGGGCACGCTTGACAGTTTTCTTTTATAAGAGATAAAAAAATACTGCGTGCCCAAATGGGTTTAAACGTTACGATATTCGATTCTTAAAAGAGGGCATGAATATTTAAAAGAAAGTTGATGTCCATTTCCTCTTTTATTTATTCTATTTTAAACATTTTCTGCCAGTGGTGCCCCGCTCTCCCCTATAACTAGGGTCCTTTTGTCTTTAGAATTGATCTAATACAAAAAAAATTTAGAGCAGTTAAATCATTTTTTAAAATTATATTGTTAAAATTGGTTACCGATGCACTTTTCAGCATTTAGACCAAAAAAATCGTGCTTAGAAGCTCAAAATTATATATCATAAGATAAGCTTGCTGCTTAGGTGAAATCGCGGACCTTGAATCTCCTCTGCCCGCAGCGCCAAGACTAGGTTAGTAAGGCCAGTGTTGGGGGTTGGGGTTAGGCCGGTCAGGCGTAGATAGATAAAAATATTTGTACACCTGTACAAATATTTTTTAGGGACATTATGTATATATTTATATACTTATTAGGCTATTATACAGGATAGAGAATATTATTCGTTAAATTTATATAAATATATATGCATTTAAGGTAAATATTATAAGTATTTTAATGCATTATATATTTATCAGTGTATTATAAAATCTAGAAATTGCTTTAGTTCTTAGACTGAGCACTTTAAAAATTGACAAGGTTATACAATTTAAAAACTCTTAATACATTTTTTACACAAACTATAATTATTACATTATTTTCTTATTAATTTATTTGATTAACTTATAATATGATGTATATACATGCCTCATTTTTCAGTAATTAAAAATGCCTTGGTGTGCAGCCAAAGGATGCAGAAACTCAACAAATAAAGGTGTAAAAATGAATTATTTTCCAAGGGATTCTGAAAAAAGACAGAAGTGGAATTTTAATTGCACAACACTTGGTGGGATGATTAATTGGTCACCATCCTATCACTCAGCATTATGTGAAGTACTTTACTTTATTTTTAAATACATTTTTTTATTGAATATATTAAATAATTTATAAATTTATATTATATGTATGAAAATATGTAATGTATCGAAATAGTTTTGACTAAGTTGTTAAACAATTATTAAATTGTTCTGTCTTTTACAGTATCATTTTACAGCAGATATGTGGGAAAAAGTTAGAATAGATGGTAAAAAAAAATTGAAATATAAAGCTGTTCCAACTATATTTGGAGAATTAGTTTATCAAGTTGAAAAAAAAATAGATAATGGTTAGAAATTAATCCTTGTAGTCTAACCAAGAGAGTATCATACCTCTAGATAATGAATTCTCATTAAATTTTAGAGACTGCTTTATGTCCTTCGGAATAAAAAATCTTTTTTTTGTCTTGTTTGGCCTTTTGTCGGGATGCTTAAGCCATTATTAGGTAATTCTGAATAAGCATTGTAATTGAAGAGGGAATTTGACTCTAATCCAGCTAATTCTCAGAGTTCTATGAGGATCCATAGTCCAGGAGTGAGAGATTCTGCATGAAGTATTCCAATAATCAGTAACAGAACAATTACTAATTATTAACATGATTCTCAGAACCTACTACAAGTATTGCTACAAAGGGAGAAGTGATAATACTGGATCCAATAACGAAGGAAGTTCATTTACAATCTGCAATAAAGAACAGAGAAAAGTGTATAGTTAAAGCTAAAATTAATAGAGGTAAATAAAATAATTTTGTATAATTTTTGAGTCAATTACTTTAAATTACTTGATAAGAAAATAATCATTCACCTGGATTATGGATTTTCATCAAACTCTGAAAATAATTCTTATTTCTTGGAATGAATATTATAACTAGTTTGAAAGTCTAATGATGTTCAAATTCATAGATCCACTACCAGTACCTATTTGATAAGAATTCATAATTTAAAGTTACAATATTTTTTAAGTTAATAATAAAATGTATAGCATTTCTGAAAATTTTAAATTTTGTTTAACTTATTTAATCATATTTAATGTTCCAGGACTCTTAAGTCAAATAAGTTCTACAAATATTAACTACTAAGGTTAACCTTTAGAGGACCGGAAAACCGATATATCGGCTCTGGAGGAAAATCAGTATTTTTCTGTTATAAACAAAATCCGGAGGGTTTTCGGAGACGCTCATCACTAATCTGGGGTCAAATTTAAAATATTCACACACCCCTACCCCTATCCCACCCTCTTACTTCTCCAAACGGGCCATTTTTCGGTACTCCCGAAACTTGGTGAAACCGTGAACCTATGGGTTTTCGGGATCGCTGATCACGAATCTGGGATCAATTTTGAAAAATATAGTATCATTTAGGGTTCATAAGTTCAAATAATAAATTTCTAGCTATCTCGATCTATCTAGATCAACCTTTCATTATCTCATATAAGTCTGTAATTTTACATCGTTCATATCAGTTACATTCTATATTTACTCATGCCTCTCTAACGATTCTGCATTCGTTGCTAAGAAGACAATACAAACTTTTTTTACACTTTACAACAGTTTTTCGTTGAGC
>UELV01095495.1:0-16488 GCA_900490015.1 Megastigmus stigmatizans | reverse complement strand
TAACATGTTTCACCTCAATGATAAACAGCGTTCATGCAAACCGTATTATTGCATTACGCACAAACTGTAATATAATGTACAAATCTTTTTAAGAATTTTAACATGTCGTCTTAACGATAATCAGCGTCCATGCAAACTATGTCATTGCATTACGCATCAACTGTGATATTATATACAAATTATATAAGAATTTTAACACGTTGCATCTCAACGACAATAAGCGTTCATGCAAGCTATATCATTGCATTACGCGTTAACCGTGATATTACATACAAATTATATAAGAATGTTAACTTGTTATATCTCAACGATAATAAGCGTGCATGCAAACTATGTCATTGCATTACACATTAACCGTGATATTATGTACAAATCATATAAGAACTTTAACACTTGATATCTTAATAACAAAGTAGCGTTTATGCAAACCGTATCATTGAATCACGCATTAACTGTGTTATTATATACAATTATACAAGAATTTTAACATATAATATCGGAATGACAATAAGCGTCCACGTGAACTGTATTATTTTATTACGCGCAACTGCAACATTGTGTACAAACTGCGACAGAATTATGACATTTCATGTCTCAATCATAAGAGTATTCGGGTTAATGTATCGCTGCATCACGCATCAAATTTTTTCTTACAGTATGAATTGTAATTCTTGCTCACCAAACTCTGTATTGTAGTTGTACTACACCAATAAAAATGCTTACAGCAATATAAAAAAAATGTAAGGGGGGAGTGATGTAGGCACCAGCCTCACCTACCGTACAAGCAGCGCCACACATACAAGCAAGCTGCACACATCTACATGTAAGCGCTTCTGCGCAAGCGCCGCGCCGCTCTCTCAGCGCTCTCCGAGCGCTCTCTCCGCCTTCGAGCAGCATGTCGCTGCAGCAACCGACAGTCTAGTTCCGGCACTTAAGCGACCTAGTCGCGCCGCTCCAATAAAGGCATTTTACAAAGCTAATCCTTGTCTCTTAACTTCTTTCTCCAGCTCAACAGCCAGTGGGAGGCCGATATCCCACAAAGGGAACCCCCTTCTCGCTTCCACTGACGAAGGAGAATGAATATTAAATGAGTTGGAGTGATCTGATTGGTTATATTTTCATCTCGTACATAGCAATAGTAAGGGCCTTCGCACGCTAAAAGAATAAGGAATAAGGTGGAATAAGGAGGAACAAGAGCTTATTCCAGGTTATTCCTTCTTAAATCTATGAGTCGATAAACATAATCTATACTTGTACAGAAACTATATTAATTTTTAAACAGCAGGAATTTGCATTCTATTTTATTAACAATTAATAATTGGATATTATCATTAAAAGTTCATGTGTAATATTTTATTAACAATTAATAATTGGATATTTCTTTTCATAAAAGTTCGACCGACCTGTCTAAACTATATTAATTTTTAAACAGCAGGAATTCGCATTCTATTTTATTAACAATTAATAATTGGATATTATCATTAAAAGTTCATGTGTAATATTTTATTAACAATTAATAATTGGATATTTCTTTTCATAAAAGTTCGACCGACCTGTCAATAAAAATATCAAATTATTAATTGCTAATAAAATATTAAACATGAACTTTTAACCATAAACGTTTCCATTTATTAAAATAATACGAATTCCTGCTGTTTAGATTACGTTTACCGACACATAGATTTAAGAAGTAATAGCCCGAAATAACGAAGAGTAAGCTCACATTATTATTATTATTATTCCTCCTTAGTTCTTCTTACTCCTCATTCCTTTAGTGCGCGAAGGCCCTTAGGCCAAGCGGTTAGAAATTGGCACTTGGCACCCGGATATAAAACTTAATAATTTGGACTTTTAAAATCGATTGAGCATAAGAAAATATGAAAAATAAGATAAGGAAGACGCGTGGACGTGAAAAAGTAGCGGAGATATTGTTAAAGATGTATGGGTGATGGAAAAATATGAAAATTTAATTTTCTATAATAACTAAGAATGAATATTTGCTAATAAAATTTACATCAATCGATAAATTTTTTTATTTATTTTCTTATAAATAATGAATTAATAATAAAACCAACCGCGGGTGCTGTGTGGGCCCAATTCAGCAATTTTATGGTGCTATATAGACTTAAGAGAAAGCCGGACGAGTATAGTTGCGACGTTTAGGGTTTCATACTTTTTTCGCTCAATTTTCAATATTTTAACATTTTGCAAGTTGAGTCCTATTCTGTGAACTATAAAGAATTGGTCTCAACTCGAAAAATGTTAAAATATTAAAAATTGAACGAAAAAAATATGAAACTGCAATCGTCGATAACTATGCTCCTCCGACTTTCCTTAGGCACAACCTGTCAAAGAGACGTTGAAATAGTCGAATATTAATAGGTTTTCATGAAAATGACTTATTTTAATGGAAATGAACTTTAACGAATCCTTATATAGCGCAAAGACCTATCTTTATACCCATCCTTCAAAACACTCGTTCCTTTGTATGTACACATGCAGAGGAATCCAGTTAATAAAAAAAGAAGACACTAGAAATTTACAGAAATCTCATGCTCCATTACTTAATAAAATAAAATATAGAAGAAAAAAAACATAGGATATATAGTTCTTGACTTGTGTTCTCTAATGCACTGCGCACGAAAAAAAGGAACATGAACAAATATAAGGATTAATATAAAACACAAGAAAATACATTCGTTATTACATCTATATATGTATCAGGAAAAGGAACAAATATAAGGAACAAAAGTTTTATTCCTTATATTTGTTCCTTTTTTCGTGTGTAGAGCTAGGGCCTAAATGTAACGTATATAATATATGATAATTATCGCATATGCATAATACCGACAGAAATTAAGTGTATAGTACTATCATAGGGGACAGATGGCACAAATTAGAGTATTAAAATAATATAACTATAATACCTATATGTATTAAAAATTAATGTAGACTTGAAAAGGGCGGTAAAATAATCGCCGAAACATCGTTATGAGCATTAATAAACAAGTGACTCGTAAAACAACCGTAATTTGAATTTAATTTGGATCTATGTTTATGTTTATTGAAGATGAATTGTAAGAAATGCTGATAAATCTTATAATTTTTCTTGTCTTACCTATTTGTAGCTTGTTATTTATTATATATTATACTTTGTTAGCGCTTTTTGTACCTTTTATTATATTTTATAATAAATATTAATATAATAAAATAAAAAATATTTGTATTTTTAATAAAACTTACAGTTTAACCGTATCATTATTATTGTTATTATTATTCCGTATTTTGTAGGAACGCCGTGTACCGATTGAATAGTCTATTTTTATTATTTTTGGGTATTTAAACTGTAGATGGCGCTCCGATAGCACTGACGTTCCTAACAATCTCAACTCTATACATACAGATTTAAGGAACACTTCATTTATGTATTAAAGGCCACTACAGGCAAAAAGAAAAAGTTACAGGAACAGGAACAATATAAGAATAACATTAGCTGATATATCTATATATATGAAAAACAGGAACAGATACAAAGAATAAGCGCCCTACTGTTCATGTTCTTGATATATATAGATATACCAACTAATGTTATTCTTATGTCTGTTCCTGTTCCTGTTCTTTTTTTTTCTGTAGGGACCTGAGTAGCGATAGTTTTATACGTTATGTGGCGAACTTTCTCTACTATATTTTTATTATTATACCATACCTGAAAATCATGTAATATTCAGATAATAAGCACATGATATTATTAAATAATAATCCGTTCATTAATTTAACTTAAATGATTTATACAAATACAGATTTATGTACTATAAAAATTTATTCTTATAGTTTTGTATTTATTTATAATTTAAAAAATACAGGTCAACTAAAAGTTTCACTGAAATATATATATATATATATATATATATATAAGCTAACTATATCGGACTTAACTATAAGAATTCAACTTAATTTTCAGCTAAATTTTAAACTTGATCTAGACCTACCTATAATTGAATTTTTTCACAGACATTTTACACATTATTTTAGAAATCATGTATTTATTAAATGGCAAAGAGGATTTTTAAAAATTTTTTTTAATATCTCTTCTTTAACTATTCTTTAGGGAGGTTTACTGTTTTTTTTTTTTTCATTTTCGAGGAACTTTTTTTTAAATTTTTTGTATACGTTCAAAATAGGCATTATTTACATTTGGTTCCGAAAAACTGTACCTTCCTGAAATCGAGCAATCTATCCTCAAAGTTTCGAATTTTAACACGTATTCCCTAAAACAAGCCATGCAAACAAAAATATTTTTTATTATATAATAAAAACTTTTCGAAGATTCTTTTAAAAACTAATATGTTATTAAAACAATGCCATACATATTATAGGCAAAATCAGGAAGGCCTGACCTTCCCGTTTTTGAATAATTGTAATGTATAAAGCATTTGTTGTGTTGAAATATGCGAACGATTCATGAGAGAGAGAAAGATAAGAACGAATGGGAAGGAGCTTACGGGCACCTGGTGGTACAGTCCTCTAAACATTTCCCTCTCTCCCACAACATGACAAAGCTTTAAGCTTTTAACGCCGATTGTAGCAAGTAAACCTCCTTAAAAGCGTTCACAGCTATTTTGAAAAGTATAATTGAATGATTGAAATGCATGTGTAAGGTAAATATTATATTTAAAATAAAATGAAACGGAAATCAGCACTTGGTACGTAACATTTATATCGTGCAAAGTAAAAGTTGATCTCTCCTTTACACCACTATTTATATAAAAAAATCAATAAAAAAATTAAAAAAACAGACGTGACAACAATGGCAACAAAGTATTACTAATACAAAAATTCAATCCTCAAAATCGTCCATGATGAATTTCAATCCGGTTCCCTTCAGGTTCCTGTCCGTCCATTCATCAAACTTTTGCGATAGCTCGTCAGACATGTAATGCCGCCAGTCGCCTACTTTACCCTTTCTTATGAACTTGGTGTTGGGATCACTCGGACAAACATTTTTCTGAGCTAGTACTTGTTCATAATTCACTGAAGGATTGGCTGCCATTTTAGGGAATGACAGATGATCGCTTAATTGAGAAATCTGTTCATCCGTTAACTTCTTCTTTAAGAATTTCGCTGTTTTTCGTATGGCCGCCTCTTGGTCCTTTTTGAAATAATAATTGTTCAGTGAATGATTAATTTGGTAATATATTATGTTCAACTAAATGTTGTGATTTTTAACAATATTTGGCATTGCAACATATTCCATCAAAATTTAATAACAAATAAAAAAAATAAATACGACTTTATATAGTGCACCCACTGTTCTACATTTGCAGTCTTTACTTTTATTAAAATATGGCCAATATCTGCGCTTTAACAGAACTGTAAACATTCAGTAGCTCTTTTACTAATTCAAAATATCGAGAAGAAGGAACGTTTTCCAATCGGAAAAAACCCTTATTTGGAATCTTTCAGCATGTTCACGTAAAACGTTACAGCATCAAAAGTGCATGTAATGATTTCTATTAATTTTTACATGTTGTTTACATCCTAATTTTTTCGATATTTTCAATCAGAATGATACTAATTACGTGGATTTTCCTTAAAATAATTTGTTTTAACTTGAAAATTTAGTTCCGAAAAAGACCGAGCTACTTATTCTCGCTTAAATTTATCTTTCTAAATATTGCTGTGCTAAGTAATACGCATAATAAGGATGTAGATTGTACCTCTTTCATTTCTTCGTAGGTAAAAAAAAGAATATTATCTTGATGACGTCGTTCCCAAAAAGGTAAAACGTGATTCCAAAATGGTCCCGGAGGCGCTATAATGTAAAATATTTTGATTGTTAAAGTTACTTTTTCCGAAGTTATTGTTATTTTTTTTTAAAAAAGTTTACTTTAATTTAATATGATAATTTGTAGCTTACCATTATCGTTTACCATGAGCTCTGCAAATTCCTCAAAAGAGCAGCTTAAATCGTGAAACAGTCTGCAATAATGATAAAAGCTTACACACATATCTTTCGGATTTCTCGCGATATAGATCATCTGGAAAAAATCATAATTATCGGTTTTTAAACTTTATCAAGTAAATAAAAATTGCTTAAAAAACTTTTAGTGTTATAGCAATTAAACTCTTTATTAAAATCAGCAAACAGCAGAAAAATATTGTATCGAAAGTAGTATACTCAACGATAATTATAAAGAGGAAATAGGTATATAATCAAAAACAAGTAATACCTTTGGTTTTTTCTCGAGTAGTTGCTTTGGAAGTAAATCCAGTGGTAGGTGAGTTTTAATGTACCGTGGACTTGGCAATTTCTCAACAGTTTCAACAGATTCACCTAATTTTGCGAACCATTCAACAAACGATCCGTTCACCATTAAGGCCGATGATCTAAAAATTATAATAGCACTTATGAACCAATTGGAATAAATATAACTAAGAGCGTACGTGTGTAATACTTGGCACGTCTCGGAGCAAACAATGCTTGTTATTACAATTAAAAAAAATTGATCTTGCGATGAAATCACTTTAATGAACAGAAAATACTGATAAAGTTTTAATGATATCAATTTTGTTAACTTACTCTAAAAGTGGACTTCGTAAAACAAAGTGCGTCTTTCGAGCCTCTTCAAAGTTCAGGTTATTTCCTATCAGCCATGCCATTTCTTGTACCCAATGACTTCCTAGTGGTGAAAAGATTAAATGTTGAAAAATTAATATTTTGTATATCAATAGTACTTATAGTTTGCACAAAAAATTTATATATACAAAACAGTAACGCTAACGTTGTAAATTGAACGCTACATTAGATTCCGTAACTTTATTCGATCAAAATGAAGCGCAAAATATTGTATTAACGTATGCATTTATGAATGCGATGTGACCCTTTACTGAGGTAAGTGAAATTTCTGTAATTACGAAAACAGCTAATAACAATAACTGACAAAATATGTATAAGTATAAAAGAGCAGTAATAGAGTAACTCTTGGGATAATGTTCAAAATAGATATTATAATATCTTCTTACACTACGATTTAAAAAGAAATTTTAATGTGCTGACTAATGAGTACAGTAAACTCTGAAATATTTATTAGTTATTTTCATAAAAATATTAATACGTACGGTAAATTATTAATGAACTAAAATGTAGGGTAAAAGCTGAGTGCTTTTCAAAAAATGCATAATAAATTTGTAAAAAGTAAATAAATGGTAGGTTTTATTCGAAAATGCATGTCTATTGAAATTACAGATAAAAAGAAGATTATTCTTTAAAAACGGTAAGGTGAATTGATCCATCATAACGAACACATTATGCAAATATTTTTTTAATAATACCTTTCCGACGTTTCGTAAGTATATGTACTCCCCTCTTCAGTTTCTATTGAAAACGTCGTGACTAGTTTAGGTAGATGGTTTTACATCTTCAACTACTTGTTTTTGATATTAACGAAATGTAATTTTATACGTTAAACAATCCTCCCTTCAGCCTGAAGAGGAAAGTACATATGCTTCCGACACGTCGCAAAGATATTATTACAAAAATTTTTATGTTCATTGTGATCGATAAATTCACTTTACCCTTTTTGGGAAACTATAACCCACCCGCATATGTTTCTGAAAACCGTCGCTATTCACAAAAAAAAAAAGATTATTTTTTATACTAAAACTAAAGGTACTTTCATACGATGTATTAGTGATTACGATGGTAGTACATTACATTACCAATAATTTTGTGTAATTTCAATAATTAGAAAATAAAGAAAAAAAAATTGGAGCGCTTATATGCATACCAAACATTTGTGGATATAAGATTGCATGTCATTTATGAATATGTTTTTAAAGTTGTTTTCCATAAAGCCCGAGACACGTAAAAAGATACAAAACTTTTATTCTCAAATATACATATATATTAGATATATTTTTTAATATTTTATACAATTAAAAATGACATAAAATCTCAAGTTCACAAAACAGTTATAGTAAATGAATGTAACAAATTCAAATTGCGTAGTAAAAGTTTGTATAAATGGGAGCGTACGTAGAACTCCAAGAGACTACAGAAGTTTACCTGGCTTCTTCTGGTGCTCATGCTCAGCGGCAAAAAACGAAGGTGTGCAGTGAAGTGTACTTTAATTTCTCATTTTTAAATAACGCAATTGATAATCTGATTATAAACAATAAATTTCAAAAGAAAATGTGTTTAATTAATGTTATTTTAACAATGAAGCAGGACTCTTAAACTGTATTTAATGCAGCATGTAAAATAGCATACGTTGTAGTTCATTTATTCTTAACTTTTTTATTTTAAGCTTAATCTTCATGCATTTTAGATCAAATAAAATTCTAAACCAGTTAAAATTACAGCGATCATAGTCTAACATTTTTCGATAATACCGCACTAAACTACTGACTAAATCGTTTGTATAAACACATAAATGCATACATATGGATTTAAATATATCGTTGAAAGTGAAATTTAAGTAATTAATTGCTACAATCACTTGCTAAATTTTGATCTCAAATTAAAAACAGAATCAGAAAATGGTAAACTTCTTTCTTTACATTTTTGTTTTCTACTAGTCAGTACATAATACGCAAATACGATGTTTTTTCAAGACTCCCGGCAATTCCAAATTTTTTCGTCAAATTTTCATAAAATAATAAAAACACTTATCATTTTAGTGCACACAAGAAGCGAATATGTAGCTACTTCAGTAGTTTTGTCAATCATCTCACCTGTTCTCGGATAAGACACGAGCCATACGTCGTTCTCCCTGATCTCCAAATCACGTATTCTCGGCCCGATAAAGACGTACTGGGGCGGCAGTAGGCATTTCCCTGGCTTGACCCGCAAAAAACTGTACTTAACACCGAACATCTTGTCGAGCTTCTTGCCCAGTGGCCCATCCACCGTTGTGTAAGAAATTTCCATGTTCCCGCGGTGTATCGTGCTATCGTTGCAGCGGCGGTGGCGAAAAAACGAGGGTGTAAAACTCGCGTGCACGTTTCGCTTGGTATGATATACGGAACGAAGAAAAAGAAAAAAAAGAAACAGGCCCGTTTAAACGTCGCGAGTCGCGTATATATAGGTGCTGATGCAGCGAGAACAGGCGACGGAATGACCGACTCCGAGCGCATTGAATCTTTTCACTTTTGCACTGTACCATAAAGGCCTTGCCTCCTCGTCGTCGTCGTCGTCGTCGTCGCCGCTGTTGCTTTTCTTTTCTCTTTCTTTATTGCTTCTGCGGCAGCGTGGAACCGTCCGACTGACCGCCGCTACAACTTTCATCCCGGCGCACATATGCACGCACGCGCTCGCCTCCTTGCCCCACGCATTATCGTAACGTTTTGGCGATCTGATTTTTCGACTCGCCATCTCTCTCTACCTCCAATTCAGTTCCTGCTTCGGTTACTGAAGCCTCGCAATTTTAGAGCTTTACGTTACGCATCATATTAACATAATTCGCTATTCTTATACAAGTGCATTTGTCGATTTTAAAAAAAAATGCTTTTTTATGTAAAACTCTTATTAGATTTAATGATTTGTATAGTGACTAATTCAAATGGATTGCGTGACAATAGCAAGAATAAACATCAATTTAAGTTTGATTTTATTGTACATAATTGAACTGAAACGCTTCTTATGTATATTATATAAATATTTGCAAATGTTTTCACTTTAATATGTACAGCAAGTCTAGAATTATATTATTATTAAACTTCAAAAAAATTTATTACATATTTATATTCTTTCTCTTTGAAAAAGAAAATAGAAAAAATCCAGTTATAATTAATTAAGTACTTTTATTTAGCTTACGTTATAGCACGCAAAAGTCTTATCAAACCCGAGTACATATACTCGTTAGTGTATCTAGAGACGCTTCCTGTATTATTTAATCAACTTTAAGTGCGTTATTCTAAACTTTCCCCAAAGATAATGATTTAGTGAATGCCTATAATGATAGAGAAATAAAAGCGATGGTTTTACTGTAAAAAAAATCACTATAATAAAGTATTATAATACTGAACTTTTTTTAAGCGTAGAAACATAATAAGAAAAAGTTTTACTTGTTTATTTCTTTTTGTACGTGTTTTTTTGGTATCATAAATTTACTCAGCGGATCTGTCGAGAAAGCTCAGCTCATTACTACTTCATTGCTCGGGTAACGATGACAACTCATATTCCTATTGTGTAATAGCGAAAAATTGCCGCTCTATAATAAACGTAAGAAAGATTACCGCACATATGAATCATTGATACATTCATTGATTCTATTTTGAAATAATTTCATTCTGCATCAAACTATATTATTTTTTTTTTCCTTTCTTTCAGTAAATATATTCCCTTAATATTGAAAGGCTACTATTATAAATATTCTATGAAGTTATAATTTATTATTTGAATAAGAAAAATGTTAGGAAAATAATGAATTGGTTATTTCATTGATTTTCCGAAATGATGAAAAGAGTTAAAACGAAAGTTTATTAAAAACCGAGGTCTCACAATACTCGGCATACATTTGCTTATGTATATTTATTAATTAGCGGAAACAGGTCAAGTATGTTGAAATCAAAGTTTTTTTTTTTGTACTGTTAATGATTTCATGTACTACTAATTCTATTTCATCGGGCAGCATCTAATTTCATAATTATACCCTACAAATAGTATATATTTCACAGAGGTCTTTTCAAAGAGCTGTTATAAAATGTCCATTTATGTTTTGGGATTAGATTGGTATGAACTAACACATGGTACAAATAATTATTTCTCAGCTTTATAAACAAATCGGGAATGCGTGCGTAGATTAAGTCTGCCTATTGCCGAGCTTTACGTAACGTTGGAAATATTCCGGAAGTCCAAAATGTGTACGAATCTTATCTTACAAATCTATAATAAATCTAAAATATCTATAATTTTCATATAAATCTCAGCTTGTACTAATCGAATGTTTCATCGGCGCCAATATTCAAGAATGAAAAGCACCAGTTGTACATACGTACCTGCACCAATCCAGTACATTCCATACCGAACGTCATCCGGCATTTACAATACGCAACTAATGCTATAGCTTATATACGTATACAGTATAAAGACACGAATCAAATTCCGTTACGTAGCATCGGTCCATTGTCATTCAACAAAATAGATCATCGGCACCGCGGCGACGAATCAAATTCCGTTACGCAGCATCGGTCCATTGTCATTCAACAAAATAGATCATCGGCACCGCGGCGACAATGACCCAATCTCTCTGCATAAGCAGTGGAAGTAGCGCGAAAAGTCGCGGTATAACGAACGATGCGCGCACACAATAACCCAGAGAGCTATGCATATATAGGCCCATTAAACAATCGTTGGAGCGGCGCAGTGCCATGTGGAAAGTGTAAACAAGCGCGCGGGGCTCGCACCCAATTACGTGTCTCGCGCAGTGGCGGCGGCAACCGCGGCACCAGCACCAAGCGAATCGTCGCGTGTGCACCGCCGCCGCCACCGCCGCGCGAACTTTCAGATGACTTTGCGGAAGTTTCACTCCCGGGAGAAAGTGGAACCAGCAGCTTCCCCTCCTCTCTCTCTCTCTCTCACTGCTTCTGCTGCTGTTGCACCGGTGCGGTTCTCCTCTCTTTTCCTCCTTCCTCTCACTCTCTCTCTCTCTCTCTCTCTCGCCGGCGCGAATGCATCTCTTTCTCTCGGGGCACTGGCACACGGCTGCGCGCGTGTGTATATGTGTATTAGTCGATGAGCGCGCGAGCAAAGCTGGTATCGGCCTCGCTTGTATTATACCTGCCGGGTTACAACTCAGGGGCCCCGCAACGACGACGACGACGACGACGACGACGAGGACGAAGAAGAAGACGAAGAAGACGACGAGGGCAAATTGCATCAGAGAGTGTGTATGGAGGCGCTTTGGGACCGTCGGAACCATCGGCATTCCGAAACTTTCAATGCGATATCGGCCTGGTTAAGTATGGTGAGAGAGCATATACCATATATATACACGTATAGTACTTAAATATACACGGCACATATTTTTTATATAGCGCTTTATACCTGTGCGGGACTTGTGAATCGTATAGCGTGTTGTATAACGGAGGGGAGACGAGTACACGCTGTGTATAGTGGAGAAATTCTTTATCGTTGTGGTATACATTGTTGGTGATTTGGAATTTGTATTATTGGGAGAAGTTGGACGCGTATTAGTCTAATACTTGTGTGATTTAGGAAAAATTCGCTAAAGTATATGTCAACGCATTATAACTATTCCTAACAAAGAAATATATAAGGTCTAGACCTTATAAACTTTTTTTTGTTTTTGAATTATTATTAATTTACCGTCGCAATCCAACGAGTGTTAAGTTTCTAGAAGCAAAGGAACAGTCCTTGTCATGTAAAGTTAGTGCCTCTAGTTACAAAACTGAAAAATATTAACTAAATGGGTAAATTAATAAAAAACACTATTATGTCTATGTTAAATGATTTTAAGATTTGATAATGTACATGACCCCTGTATTAAAAAATCCATGGGCTTTTCATTGTAGGCTATTTAAACCTTTTCTGATCTAGTTTTTGTAAATTTGACAAGGCTTATTTCACCAACCCCAATCTCGATCTGTAATTAATACACAAACATGATATATCAGGGATATAGCTGACAATGGGTATACTGCACTTTACGTGAAACATTATTTCTTTCTAAACTCTTCAAATTACACAAACATTTTTCTTCTTTAAACTTTAAGATTGCATAAATGTGGAATTTCATATGAAAAATTTTATATTAAAATCTTGCTCTCAATCCAAACTAAGCTTATATGAAAAATAAAGCATCAAATTTTGTTTGATATCTTTTCGAGCAAGAATTCATTTCTACGTCAGAATCATACGTTTTCGCGAGATAAAGCATCAAAAATCAATCAAAAAACGCCAAGATGATTATATAAGCACCTTTGTACTTACATTTTCCGACTGTACTCTAAACTCATCTACTAATTTTGTACGTCTGAATATCACCCAATATACTAACTTGCAATTGTTTAAATGATATAGAATAAATTTCAATTTCCTCACAGTTAAAAATATTCTTTATTTAGCACTTATCGGTTATTATTCTAAAGGTACAATAACCGATTGCTATAAGGACAACTTTCTTTAAAAGTCTTTTTACTGCAATACACATTTGTCGCTCTCGACGGACCGAATATTCGATAAACGGTTTGGAATTTTACATTTATATACTAACATTTAGGTAGAGACATGTGTACAAATGATCATTTTTCTATTGATATATATATATACGCATTACAAACTATGTTCAAAAGACTAAGACAGACAAATAACAAGATTTCTAAAATTTAAAATAAAAACCATTAGAACGTTTCTTTTACACGTTCACGTAAATACAGTTTCTCTTAGTGCAAATACACTCTCTTTCAATAAGACCTCTCTCAAGTATGTAACCGCTTCCTCTCAATAATACTCTAGAAGTGCCTCCCCACTCCAGCGACTAGGTAGCGATTAGCTTTGCACTGCATAATCAGTTACGGAACTATTGAGAGGGTCGTATTTCACTTTTCATGGTATTAGGTGGTGAGCTGTTAGTAGGAGAATCGTAATTTATCGAACAACATTTTCTTACGCACCTTAGATATCTACAGCTACTCTTTTGAAAAGGTCCAAGTGAATTTTCAAGCACAAATCGGAGAAGGGTAAAATGTCGTGTGGCAGTCTCAAATTTCATTTTTTAAATCGAGTCCTCGTAACTTTAATACAAGAATCAAAAAATAATAAGTTTGTAAAAATTTGATCTCTATGCATGACGGGAAAGTTGAAAAAAAAAATTAATTGAAAATCAATGTCTTTCTATACTTGTTTAGAAAAAATATTATTTTCCGTTAAGTATAATGGGGGCTAATTTTTTTTCAACTTAACGTCTCTTTATTCACTAATAATTAGTATAAGTATTATAGGTTTACCTTAAAATTCTAATCGGGGCTAGTGTCGGGATCCTCCTTAATTGGAATTATATACTCAGGCCTCGTTTACGTTTCGTTACAAGCTTGCCAATAAAAAGCGCACTTTCACGCGTTGTGATTAGCATTTTTAAACATTGAATAAATTTGAGTAAGGAGAAATCTATAATAAATTATTTAAAAAAACGTTTAATAAAAATGGCACTTTGTTTAAATATTTTAGAATTCGTTATTACCATTGTATAAATAAAGAAATGTACAAGAAGACATAAAAACGTACAATTAGGTACATAAATGCACGTATAAGAAAAACTCTTACGAAAAAGGAACTGGATTTTTCTCTAAAAAATTTTTAAAACATCAAAATTTTAACAGATTATCTTTATTTAGGTATATCCATCCTGGTGATAACAACCAAACTGTGTAATTAAGTTTCATTATTCGAAATTTTAACAATTTTACTAAATTGCTTAATGTAAAAAAAAAGAATCATGTATACATTATAATGTTAAATAAAAATCTCTTTTTTGCATTTTGTACAAAAATATTTCGAACGGTATAAAGAAATATATTAACGAACAAAAATTTTTATACGTATGTTCTAATAACAACCCACTTTGCACACTTTCATACATTTTTACACCATTTTGTACACTTTACATTTCCACTAGGGTAAACATAATAAGTAACATAACATTATGAAAATACTATAATTAAGTATAAATCTATTGGCAACGATTTATTAGATTGCGGTCTAGGAGTATTCCGACACTGCACTGTCATTTATAAAAAGACGGTGAATTTGAAAAAAAACTTAACCCCCTTACTTGACAGGAAATGTTTAAAAAAAAAGGCTGATATGATTGTTCTCCATGCTTGATTCATGGACGTAGAAACAGACGAGTATAGAAAGACCCGATTTTCGATCAATTTGTTTCAACTTTTCCGGCATGTAAAGAAGCCAATTTTTTTTTTAAATTTAATATTTTTTTCCTCTTACTCTAGTAAAAGATTGATTATTTCTTATGGTGTATGCCATTTTATTGGCAACCAGTGATCAGAAAATGACCAGTTTTAATAATTTGGAACCTAATGACCATATTCTGACCTAAAAATGTTTTACTATTTATTTTCTGCTAGGGTACTAGCGCATAAAATACACATTTTTCGTCCAAATACCAGAAGAGGAAGATGTAACTTTGGCGTTGGCATGAGAAAAAATAGTATATGCACTACGGAAGAATAATTGATCAGCTAGAACCTCGTGTTTGACACCTTCGCCTTTGACTCGGTTCTGAACTGTCTAAGCTTTTTTCTTTCTATGAGCATATAGTATACTATTTATGCTCTAAGTGATGGTGTAGATTTTTTACGTTTCCTGTAAGGACTTGGTTTTATTCTAATCTTGTCAGTTACCACCTTCCCAAAACTTTTAGCTACCATTTCAGCGTAATACCTACCTGATCTATAAAAATCTACGACTATAATCTTTCTTATAATAAATTTTCGTAATTTTTATTTTTAGTCGGAATTAGTACCTATTCAATTTAAGCCATCGCTCAGACCAAATATTATACAATCATTTTTTGACAATTTCTTATTTAAAGACATCAGCTGAAAAAGATTAGCACTGGATCAAATATTATAATATTCATAGTCTTAGAGTTGTGGCTCAATTCCTAAGATTTTCAGGTTTTATTTTAAGGATGTACAAGCGATACTTGCAAGTCAAATCAGCAACTATATATATAACTTATTCTTTACTTAATAAAACGTCAACAGCATTATTATTATGTTTATATCAACTAATAGATCAATAGGTTAAGGAATAAAAAATTTCCAATTTCGTTTTTTCCAAGTTTAATCCACGATCATTGTCCGATTCTAAAATGTTGGGTTCAGTTTGTTTGTTTTCGAAAACTTAAGCGATCCATCGTTAGTCAAATTGAAAATTTTTTTAACTAACGAAATTGGAAATTTTTTATTAAAATTCTTGCGTTCTATGATGATCAATAAATTCTATTTAAGGGGACGTCGGAATCACTAAAAATTTAAATTTCCCACCCTTACTACATCGAAATACCCAAAAGGTTTTTCAAACTTTTCTCTTTAACAAATTAACCAATTGACTTGAAATTTTAGAAGATGATAGAATGATCATAATTGAAGCGCGCTCAGCCCTGAAATTACCAATAAATTGTGTAAATATATTAGGTGTACAACTTTGCTTCCGCCGTTTTTCGATAGATGGCTGCAGCGGTAAGTGCCGGTTGAAATAGGCAGGTCAAAAATTTCATACAGTAAGCTTGGACATCTGTCAACATAACGATAGCAGCACATAAGTGAATTTGTGTTTGCATCAAAAGTGTATTCTCGATCGAAGATGTCAGTTTTCGAGCCAAATTCTCGTCATTTGCGGGAAGTGTTGATTTTCTGCTTTCATTTGAAGAAAACTGCGGCTGAGGCTCATCGAATGCTCTCAAGTGCTTACGGTGGCGCTGCTCTTAGTGAAAGAACGTGTCG
>UELV01095464.1:0-14445 GCA_900490015.1 Megastigmus stigmatizans | reverse complement strand
CCCTTTAGTAGAGACCTTAAGGTACTTGTAAAAAAAATTGCAAATGAAAATATTAATAAATAAAAAAGTTATAAACATTTTTGCCCACTGGGGGGTCTGAAATACCCCATGTGTCATTTATGTTATTATTTTGACGTGTGTCAGTTAAGGGTTAAAAAAGAATACTTTTCTAAGCTTTTTAAATGCTTAACCTTGTATATTCATTTTAAACTTACATTCAGTAGAAGGTGCAGAGTTTAGTACATGATATTTTTCTCAAAACTATCAATTAAAGTTTCATTGACAAGTAGGTCAATTTATATAATCTTTCTCGTTAACACATGTGATGTATGCATGTATAGATACTTCATTTTACATCAATAATAATAAATCTTGAATAAAAAGATTCTTTTTCTTTTATTTTTTGTTTACTTTTTACAAACTATGTACAAATCTGTATTATGGGTAGAATTTCCTTATTTTCTTTCGCAGAAAAATCAGAATGTTAAATATCTCCAAATAAAAAAAAACGACAGTTATAATGAAGAATGCATTTTTTATTTGTAATAGAAATGTAGGTATACACTTGTATCTGCGAGTGATTTCTGGATAGGTATAAAAATATAAGGCAAGAATAACTTTTATGTGTTAATTATAAGTAATTATCCGTTGTGCGATGCTAACATAATTTTATTAATTAATCATGCCAAACCTAAATATATACGATCACTCGAATCTAAGAAGAAGTAGAGTATTGTCTAGTTTAATGGAGAGCGAAGCAACGAGCAGCAGCAGCAAGAAGCTCACGTTCGGAAGACGGGGCTAGAGGGGGCTCCTGGGTACGTTACATTACGCCTGAACGCTGAAGCTTCAGCGAACATGACGAACATCGTGGACACACGATGGTCATTCCCATAAAGCCACGAGGCGTAAAGGGGATCACGGCGTGGTTGGATGACTCGATACGAGCGTTGCAGGTGCAACACGGGGGTTATGTTACAAGGGAAGCACATGCACCGACGGTAAATAAATGCCGCCGTCGGTCCCACATCTCACTTTCTCTCTCGCAGTTCTAGCGCAGTTCTCCTTCCCCAGTTCTCGTCGGCTCTTTCACGATAAAGCTCTCTTTCTCTCTTTGACCTGCCCGTCATCAACTCGTTATCTCTATATTCTTCTCGTCCTCTCTGTGTATCTCTCCGTTTTTCCTCTCTCTTCATCTTCCTGCTGTGCTAGTGCGCTTCACTCGAGCGATTACACAGCTGTTTATCCGTGCGCATTCCTGTCGCGCTCGCGCGCCTCCACTCCGAGGCGAGATTTCACAGAGCATTAATTCAGCTAGGAGTCTGAACGGTATATAGTGTTTTTTACGATCGAAACTCGTCAAGTCAGGGAAAAGGGGATAGCGCGGGAGGAGAGATTAGTAAACGTATAGGAGAAGCTACACCGTCCGCTGCAAAATGTGATGCGCGCTCGGTACCATTTATATTTCCCTAAGCACGTGTAAAAGTTATGAGCACGAATTTTATCACTCGCGTGAATTTCCAATTGATGTGCGTTTCAATTCTGGTTCAGACAGTTAAGCCGCGGTTTGCAACATTAACAGATGGGGGACGATTTACTGCTGGTACTATTTTTGATTTATTGATTGCACCTGGCGAATACCCATATAAGAGCTATTTTACAATCTTGTACAGCCCTGCAGGCGACTGTCGATTCCGTATATGTAATTTTTACAAACTCATAAAACTCGGAAATTCTCTAAAATGGAATACTTTGATACTTTTATTTTATTACTGGAATCTTTCGTACTATTATCTCAAAAGAAATTTATTTACGTTTATTTTTTTCATTTTAATAACATATTTTTAATTTAATTTAAATGTAAAAAACTAATTTTTTTTTAGTTTAGAGTTACTTTGTAAAGAAAATAGCTATAATGGTTATTCAGGGCTTCGAATTCGTTACTTCTTCATGTTCGCAATCCATCAGGATCATGACATGCTATGACACTCACAAGTAAAAGTTCATCAGCAGAACGTTAAGGATTGTGCAATTTTTTTTATGAAAATGCTCCAAAACAAATGCTATATTTTTCTCCAGAGCGTTGTATATTTGTAATACTATACCATTACCTAAAAGAAATTTTAAATTAAATACACAGTGAAATTTATATATATAAAATCCTAATATTGCTATTTCAAATTTGTCCTTTGGGAACACTTTGGGAGACGAGACAATCTTCAAGAATTAAAAATCCTTAATGCTGCGAAAGTTTAATCAATTGAAGTTTATTTGACAATAAAATATTTGTCTGATAATTATATGCTGTTTTCAAAATTGATAAATTTGGAAAATTCAATCATGATAGGGATAGTTGGTTTTCCATGAAAGGCTGCGATATTACTACTTTTGATGAGACCATTATACGAATTAGGAACAAAATATAGGTTGGGTTTGATGGTGGGGTCAGTTTTGTAACCTATTAGCTTAATTTACATTAAAATTATACAATTTAGATGAGTCTTGAGATATTTACCTAGCCGAAGACCTGAGAGAAGTCTAGAAAAGGTGTACATTAATGAAGTTTATAAATGATAATAAATTTGTTACAGTCAAGTATTACGCTTATGAACGAATCTATCTCAAATCGAATCGCCAGAGTATGTCCTCATCACCTATCTTTTTGAAATTTGATTACGTTGGTTTTCTTGGAAAATGATTTGACAATTCCTATTACTTTTTTGCTCTTCAACTGATAATGAAGATCTTGCATATGTACCCGGACATGAAATATTTTATAGTAAAGATTTTTATCCTTCGGTAAAAGATTTCACAGGATCACCTAGTCATATGACAGAAAATGCTTCTTTGAATGGTCATGACCCGATTCACTATTTCGAATTATTTTTTGATAATTTTTTATTGGATATTATTGTCCAAGAGACTAATATTTATCAGTTTCAGAATCCTGAGCAAGACCGTAGTAAAATGGAACCATGGATTGATTTGACAAAAAAAGAACTGCAAGAGTTTTTAGGACTAACAATTCTTATGGGTCACATGAAAAAAATTTCACTTGAAGATTATTGGAGTACCAATCCTATGCTTGTGACTCCGATATTTCCTCAAACTATGCCTCGGAACAGATATACACAGATTTTACGTTTTTTATATTTTCAAAACAATCAAGTCATCATGAATCATCCTTTGAAAAAAGTTAAGATTATAATCGATTATTTGAATGATATATTTCAAAATCTTTTATGCCCAGGTAAAAATCTATGCATTGATGAAAGCCTTCTCCTATGGAAAGGCAGATTGTAATTCAAGCAATTTATCCCTCTGAAAAGACATCGTTTCGGGATAAAATTTTCGAACATGTTGACTGCTCTTCTGGTTTCATTTTACAATTCATTGTATATACGGGAGCAGATATCGATTATCACAAATTCGACTTAGGAGTTTCAGGAGATATAGTCGCTCATTTTATGCAACCTTATTTTCAAAAAGGACATGATGATTTCACTGATAACTGGTATACATCGCCTATTTTAGCTGAATGTTTACATGAGAAAGAAAATGGCATTTGCGGAACCATAAGAAAAAATAGGAAAGGGCTTCCTGATCTCAAAGTGCCTCTTAGTAAAGGAGAAACAGCAGTTGCTCATAATATGATTTGGTCAGTAATAAAATGGCAAGACAAAATAGAAGCATATGTAATTACCACCGTACATGAATTTGGTTACTCAGAAACTGGAATACAGCATTACGCAACTGGGGAAAATATTTTGAAGCCTACTTGTATTGTTGATTATAATAAAAATATGGGAGGGATAGATAACATTGATCGGCAACTAGCATTGAGAGAATCAGTTAGAAGATCGACGAGATGGTACAAGAAATTATTCTTTCATTCGGTAGATCTTGCCTTGTGCAATGCCCATGCGCTGTATAAATTGAATGAGAAGAATATAACTTACTCTAGCTTTCGTATAGAAACAGTTGCTAGTTTGCTTGGTCTCATAGACCTTACACCTTATTCTATTCAACCAGCTCAATCACGACTATAGGACGCTATTTCCCCAAGAACGCGGACAAAAAAAAAAGATGTCATTTATGCTATTTACAACAAAAGGGAATCGAAAGTAGAATTTGTTGTGAAAAATGTGAAGTATCATTATGCATTGTACCATGTTTTAAGAATTACTATACATTAACTGAATTACCAATAGAAAGGAGCAGAAGAAAATGAATAGATTCTCGTAAAACATTCTAACTAAAAATGCAATAAGAATAAAAAACCTTGAAATAATTTTGAAAAGATAAAAAAAAACTATTAAAATGAAAATAAAATAACAAAATTTTTGAATAAATAAACAAACAAAAAACTAACAAAAAAACAGATAAAAAAAACAGATTAAAAAAAAAAAGGAGCTACAGTACTTTCTACGTCCTCGCTGTTGGCTCTGGGTAACGCCAAAGGAAAGTCAAATTTATCAATCATACCTAGTAAAGTCTGATTCTATGTAATTCTATGTATTATCATTAGTCAGAATTGACTCCAGAATTGATAAAAATGGCCAATTCATTATCTAGCATCCATTTTTGATCAAAATGAGTATCAAAATCGTTCTCAGTAACTCTCAAAACCCTTAGAAAACTTTCTTTACTGATTTAAAAATTTTGAAAATTTCCCTTTACCACCGCCAGCCAGCATGACGCCATATGGCGTCATTCCATGATCGGCCCACATATGTTATTACTTAAGAAACATTTATATGGAAAATTTCGAGAAAGTTACACTTTTTCAGTAGGAAAAATGCCGTCTGTCAGAAAGTTTATTATCTATTCTATTAAGTATAATGAATGCAACGATAGGCGCGTGGCTGAAAGTTTTGTGGTAAGCGAGTTAAATACTATTGTGGAGTCTTACTACAAGGTATATGTGACATGCATATTAAAGATACCTAGAATAAATGAATAGGAAATGGATAATTTCACTTGGGAATAAAATATAATGCAAATTGTAGTGTCCCCCATTTAAATAAATATATTTAATTCGTTTCTTCTCATATCGCAAGTAATTAAAATAAAAAAATAATAAATGTTAAAAAAATAATAGAAAAGGAAGAGTTCCTCGCCGCAGTAGACGAATTTGTTACTCTGCGCCGCGTGCACGACGATCGTAGAGGATCGTCCGGGGCCGCAGATTTCCCTTCACTGACAAAGTTGATAAAAGAAGGGGTCTCGGAACTGAGGAAGCGTAGAGGCTTCCCTGTAGACGATAAGCTATAGAGGTACTCGTCTTTACAAAAAAACAAAAGAAAGTGTAAATTATATACGGTTGTTCGTTATGACAACGAGTACATAGTTTTTAGGGCTCGGACAGCCAAAAGAATGAGGAATAAGGAATAAGTAAGGAATAAGAATCTTTTGTATATATATACACAAAAGAATAACTTCCACCTTATTCCACTTTATTCCTCTTGTTTCTTATATATATAGATATAGTATAGTAACCAATGCTATATTCTTATTCCTTACTTATTCCTTATTCCTCATTCTTTTGGCTGTCCGAGCTCTTAAAACAAAAGTGCGATTTGAGAAGAAGCGGATGAGGCAGTGCGTCATTCTTTTTGATTCATTCTTTATCTAGGCACGAGAGAAACCACATCTACTTTGTAATATTATCAATAGAAGAAAATTCAATCTAATTTGTCTGAGAAATTTAATTGCGCGATTGTTAACATGTCGAGATGCGACTGTTTAGAGACAATAGTATATTAAAAACGGTGTTATAAATTTGGAATGTTAATCATATTTAGTAAAGTTACGTTCGTGTTAAAGTATAGAAAGGTGAAATGTGTCTTAACTGTTGATGAAATTACAAAACGATTTAATGGAGGAGAATTTTTCACAATTCATAGGACACACAAGCGCGCCGCTTCGGTTCGGAGCTTTGATCCCCAGAGCCATCTAAATGAAATTTATCAAGCAGCTTTGCACTTCCAAGATAGTTAAGAGCAGTTGCAGAATATAGCCGGCACGCGCAAGATGCTCGTACAGCCTATATGAGGCTCTCGGGGCCCAAACTTGCAACTGAGCGAGAGAGAGAGAGAGAGAGAGAGAGTCGACGGCGCCGAGAATGATTTAATAATGCGTGCAGCATTAGCCGAGCCGGGCGAACGTAAGCAAGGATAATCCTTTTAACCAGTTGTCTAGCAACCCCTTTAACCTCGCTACATCCAGGCGACAACTAATTCCGTCAGATATTGCTTACCAGGGGCATAGGCCTAGTATGTGTGCAGAGACATAGAAAGAAAGGGGGGGGGGGGTCGGAAGATCACGAGAGACGACTGGAAGAGAAAGAGAACGACAACGACGGTTGGCAGAAGGGTGGGGGGAGTGGAAAGGGTTCGTCGCACACATATGAAGACCGCGAGCGAGAAATACCGTGACGGCATGTAGCGAGCGGCAAAGGGTGACGGGATTATTATATGATTTTCGTGTTTATTGCCAAGAAAGGGTTCAAGGACTACGTCGACGACGGCGACCTACACGCCCACACTACAGTGCTGGAGTTAGCGTATGCTATTTCACGTGGGGGGATGAGGAAAGTATTTTTGGCGTTCGTTTACATAAACTTTTTCGCTCTTGTAATTTTCCTTCGCACAGTTACAGATCTGGAGAATTTCAAATATGAACAAGCTAATGAATTTTATTACGGTAGATACTTACTTAAATCATAGTAGACTTATTGCTACTTTGCTTAATCCCCTTTATTCTAGACCTACTGTGTTGCAGATTGTTGCTGCTACTACTACTACTCTAATTTTTACTAGACTCTTTGAAAAGAAGACATTAAAACGACGCGCAAAGATATTTTAAGGCTTCATTCCTAATTGAGTTTGTTTATTTCTTAACCATATATTGTAAGCGTAAATCATAGTAGCCGACCCTATGCATATGGAAAAAAAATTGAATTTGAATAATGCTTAGAAATTCTTTTCTTATAAGATTTTTCGAAAATTTCAACACTTTTCTGAAACATCGTAAAAGCTGCACCGAAAATGCGACGAAAAAGGAATTTTAGAAGAGGGAGATCTATGAAAAAAACGTAAAGCAGGGGATGAGCCGAAAAAATGTGGTAAGTCGAAAAAAATGAAAATCTATAAAATATAAGGTACTTGATGAAAAGGCGAAGACGATGTGGAATGGAAGCAGGTAATGGTTCAATATTATGATAAACGCATCGAATAAATTTCTCAGTAAAATCAATGAGCAAATTGTGAAGGATTTATTTAATTTTAAAACAAAGAAATATGACAGAAATGTATATTCGCAAAAGGAATGTAAGTAGCAGAGTCTGCCATTTTTTTGCCGCAGGATTCAAATACCGTAAAGAAGATGTGTGCAATAAAAGTGAATGTTTCAGATTCCGAACTCATAGTCTTAGGGGGTGGAAAGCATTTTTTGAGCAAAAGATATTGTCGTCGTCTGCCGAGGGAAACAACGAATTTTAAGGGAAATTCTTTTCAAAAGCATCTATACTTGAAATTTATCACATATATCGGCCTCAGCCAGCTACGCGTAGCTCTTTGTCATGTCGGAGCGCAGGCCGATACTTACTACTCAGCTTGGCAGTACAGACTATTTGAGGTCGCCGGAGCAGCAGCACCAGCAACAGCTCCCGCTCATAAAGCGAATGCTTCAATCTTTCAGGTCGAAGGCGGCGAACTGAACGACGCGCGAGCTTTCAGCTACAGGGTGAATAAAGATTGCATCGTCGCGCGAACAGGGAGAAAAGGGAGAGAGCTGGCGCAATTGATAGCCACGCGCGGAAGAAGAGAACCGGCGGCGCCTCGGCACTATCCCGCAGAATCTTCTTCAGCCCGTGTGCATAGCGCAGTCGAAAGACGCGGTGGAGGTATACGCGGAGTCGTAGGATGCAACGTAGGAGCCACCACCGCCGCGAGGCGTATAAAGCAACATATTATTCTGCAGTACACACCTGCCGGAATATATGTGGACTTTACGATGTCATAAAACCGAAATGAACTTTGATATTAGAATGCTATAGTTTAGTTTTCATAAATTTCACGCTCGTCTTGTGCCAGGCGATGAGGAAGAGCCTGCTAAGTCTGAGATATACGATGGATACACAAGACAACGTACGCCTCGTATAAGGCCGCCCGCGCCGCTGCCCGCTTATGTGCGTAAACTGTAATCGCGTGCTTGTACACTCGAATAAGTGCGCACGCTGATTTTACGACCCAGTTTTTTTTTTTTTATAAATAAACTTCTCCCCGGCCTCGAGATCGTAACGAAGCCTTCGTATAAGGATGCCCTGTCTTCCTAAACGGATTCGCGCAAGCCTTAGAGCTACGAACATTAATTATTTTTCGATTTCATACATCTCAACATGTTCTATATATAAATTAACAAAATATACCCGATTGAAAAATACCATTCACCAGAAGCGACCTCTAAGGGCCCCCACAGTCCTGAAAGGGTGTGGCACGGAGAGAAGCATTCTACAAAATAGTCCAATACTTATAGAGAATGTTACCATACTGTAGAAGTAATACGATCGCAGACTACAGCCAAAATGAACATTCTTAATATATTTCTATGAAAGTATACCGGAATTTTATCAAAACTTATTAGTGCCGACATAAAAACTACGAACGATAACTTATAAACTTACCCATGCAGTATTCTGTTGCTTCCTTATCAAACAATTTTTTTCGCGTGTGTGTGTGTTTTATGATGGATAATAGATTTTTGTAATTTACGTTTTCTTTAGCTACTTTTATATATTCTCATTAAAATTTTTTCAATATTAAAAATGCGTTTGAAAGAGCTTTCAATTTGACTACATTTTAAGACGTTATACATCAAGATACTTTTCGTTATTTGTTTATTACACGGAGAAAAATAGTTCACTAAAAATTGCGAGAAACTTCATGAAAAATTACTATAATATTCTGCAATGGTGAGGCAGAGTCGCTGTTTACTAATGTTTAGTAGACAGTATAGTAAAATTGAAGTATGCTAAGTTCTAGAAAATATTATTTTAATAATTAGTATACCAGTATAGCAATTTTTAATTTATTTACTCTTAATTATTACTATACCAGAAGAATGTTTTTAAAAACTAAAATAAATTTTCAATTCAATACTCTATGTTTTTCTATTTAATGAAGCGCGGAGTATTCTTATTTTCTAGAATTATCAAATTAAACCTGAATTCATATTCCATTTTTTGACATACTTATGTTTAGACAAATTACTTATTGGATTCGGAACGCATTTTTTATTTTTTACATTTCAAAGACGCTCGCCTGTTTCGTAAACATATAAAACCACCTATAAATTTATAATACCTAACTTCGCTATACTGATGCATCGCTACTTTAACGCATAATCTCATGTAAGAGATGTTGATGAAAGTTCTCTTATATACTAACCGAGTCAATTTCTGACCACTTGCGAGAGCCGTCATAAGCTGTGCAGACAGTCCTTAGCCTTCTGGTGGAGACTTCCAGAAGTGCTACTTTTTCATTCTGAAAAATTTTACCACGATCACGAAAGTTATAAGGTAAAATACCCAATACCTGGACAAAATGAAAAATGAGACCAATACCTGGACAGTAAAGCAAATGAAAATTATCACGAAAAAAAAATATGACAACGAATAAAAAAGTTAATTTAGTGTTTTTGATAATATTATCTATATAGTTCCTTAAAATTTCTAATAATTTTCCACATTAATCATTTATAAATAAATAGTTTAAAATATGACCCCAAAATTGTTAAAAACAGTAAAATTTTACTCGATTTTGCATAATGTAAAAAGTTATATATTACAATAAAAATTAATTCTACGTATTTATATATACTTGTAATAATATTATTTAATAGCAATTACACTGTTAAATAATATTCCTAATAGAAAACTAATAAAAAAATAATTTTTTTATATAAAATTACTTGTCCAAGTATAGCTCTTAAATGCGTAGTACTTGGACAAGATAGGCGCTAGTTTTAGGTCCTTTACTACACTCAAGAGGCACTAGATTCTTCGATTTTATGAAGAGTGTACTTTTTGGGATGCCAAACTTGTAAGCAGCTTGTCGCCAAAGTCTGTCCTTTACTCATTGCATTTAAAGCTGCTTGAAGACATTCAGTGGTATAATTTTTTTCGTCCTCTTCTTTCTAATAACACTCCGTTGAACAACTGTCCTGTTAGCTTTCTTCTTAACACACTCTTTTGCTGTTACTCTTGTTGCCATACTCTTTTTTCTACCTATAAATAAAAAAAATACACACTTTATTACTTATATGTATAAGTACTTAAATATTTTGTAAAAATTTTATGTAAAAATAACATTATTTAAGTATATAACATTAATTATTATTAATGAAAAAATTACTTACCCATTGTTGAGCATTGAGGTTATGGAGGTTATGTATTCAGAAAAATCAACTCTTCCTTCGCAGATTTTCTAATAAGTCAGAAAAGGTACTTATTACAATACAAAATTGCTTGAAAAGTTATTAAGTACACAATTCGTAAAGTATTAAAGCACTTTTAGAATAATTACCTATCACAAAAGCGATACGGAGCATCCAACATACGGAATTGTCCATCTAATACCTTCGAGGTGACTTGCAAATAGCTAAAGATGGACACTAGCGCCTATCTTGTCCAAGTACTACGCATTTAAGAGCTATACTTGGACAAGTAATTTTATATAAAAAAATTATTTTTTTATTAGTTTTCTATTAGGAATATCGTTTAACAGTGTAATTACTATTAAATTACATTAAATACTATTTAATACTATTGTAATATATAACTTTTTACATTATGCAAATTCGAGTAAAATTTTACTGTTTTTAACAATTTTGGGGTCATATTTTAAACTATTTATTTATAAATGATTAATGTGGAAAATTATTAGAAATTTAAAGGAACTATATAGATAATATTATCAAAAACACTAAATTAACTTTTTTATTCGTTTTCATATTTTTTTTGTGATAATTTTCATTTGCTTTACTGTCCAGATATTGGTCTGATTTTTCATTTTGTCCAGGTATTTGGTATTTTACCTTTTACGATTTAGCATCTACTTTCTAAATTATTACTATACTTTATATCAAATATTAAAAGCTTCGTATACCAATTTCAAAAGTAATATTTTTTAGTGTATAAATAATTGATTTTACTATACTGTTTAGCAAAATTCATATTATTTACTAAATTAAAAAATAATTTTTTTTACTTAATTTTTAGTATACACGTTAGCAATTTTTAGTTACTACTCTAATCATTTGTCAGTGTCAAGACTTGCGGAAATTATTGAATGTATGCTAATAAGTTTTATAATTATTGTAAAGTTTCTCATAATTTGGCTCTGTCTCGCCATTAGTGAAGATTATAGTAATTTTCAAGAGAGTATTTTTCTCCGTGTATTCACGAAAATATCGTATTTTGATATATATGTCCTATTTCTTCGAAAATAATTATTGAAACTTGATGAAATTTCTTTTCATAATAGGGATTAAAGAGGTTCTATCGGTACGTAGGAGATCAAACATGGAATTTGCTGGATTTGACAAGCGTAGTCAATATTATATATATACGGTGAATATATATATTCACCGTACATAATAATTCAGAGTTTCCATACTGACATAAATAAAAAAATGCAACTAAAAAGTTGATTATTAAATAAAAATAAATAGTTTGTTAACCCTAAATTCTATCATGTCAATATTAATTTTTATAATTTTTTTGGAGCTACGTTATCGACCTTCACCAAATAATCTCAATATTTATAGAGATTTCTTAACATAATCCTTAGCAGAAGAAATATTTTAATAGAAAGAGAAAATTATATTTTAATAAACAGGTTATAAATAACTTGAAAAAGTGATAAAGAAAAAATGTTAGAAAAATTGACAATACTAAAGCAAGAAGCCGGTGGCTGTGAGGGACTTGTTGATGAGAATGAAAAAGTCTGGAATGGTTAAATTGTTGGTTATTGGGTGTTCTTTTATAAGAGGAAGTTATTTTTCATGCATATACATAAGAAGTAATATTGGCCTTAATTACAAGCTAATTTAATTAATTTATTGACTCGAATAAGTTCAATAATAGCTGATTTAGGAGTTTTTTGTCATAAAATGGTTTTTTACAAGGAAATCACTTATGTACTATTCTGAGACCATATCAGCTATATTTCAGGACATATAACACTATTTTAAGGACTTTTCGCTTAACATTAGCTGTGATCGAACCCTTCCAAAAGCTGATTTTAAGGTTTAAAATGGTAAGAATGATTTTCAAACTTTCTCCAATGACTTTAAAACAATTTTTTTCTAAAAATGAGAAAAATTGCAAGAAAAAAAATGTATTTATCACTTTATTTCTAAATTGCATCGTTTTTGAGTTATTTAGGCTTGAAAATGGGTACAAATGCTACAAATACTCATTTTTGCCATATTGTGGGGCTCCAAAAAATCTAAAAAAATTCAGAGACACTCATGGGGTCCTGAGGAAGGCATTAAGTTGGTTAAAAAAAAAATGGTTTTGCGCACGATCTCTCAGAGAACCAACCATATATAATTATGTTGAAATGAAGGTACACAGGATAAAGTGTATTTTTTCACTTTTTTAAAAATATTCGATATCGTTTAAGTTGTAGAAACTTTTTCAATATCTATTTATCGATATATTGATAAATTTTATTTAAAATAAAACAATATCGAATTTTAGTTTGTTAAGTATAAATAATTAATAAGTTAAGACTAAAAATGAAAAATATAATTATATTATTCTTTGACGTGACAGACATCCTTTCGGTCTTCCAATATTTACTAAGTACGATATCGCCTTTATTGTACTTATTAGGAATTTATTAAATTAGGTTATAGTTCTGAATATATATAAGACTAGCATCCACCGTCGCGGCTTCGCTCGCGCTATAATGCATAGATGTAATATAATAATTGTTTAAAAATGTTGTTCTTAAAAAATGATAGATCTATAAAACACCTGAGAATATGACATTCTTTGTTCCGTATTTATTTTCTGGTAATAAAATAAACTGATTATCAGAGTTACCAGTCCTTGAGAGACCCACATATAATTGTCCATGGGAAAAACAATCAATTCCTACGTATTTGAAATTTGATCCTGTGACTTATTAATTGTAGTAGCGAAAGAAGGTTCGACAGGAAATGGCAGCCTTTTGATTTGGAAAGGTAAGTCAGTAGGGATCATAGGGATGCGAGGAATTAGTGCTATTTCACCCTTTGAAGGGCCTGTGAGAATAGGAGTTCCTATAATATTATTTCGTATAATTTTGATTTGTAACCTGGTACCATTGCATAAATTAGGGGGATTAAGATTTCTTAATAGAATAATAGGAGCTTCTATTTTGAGGCAAAGTCGGTGCGGATGAAAACCTGCTGGATCAAGAGAATTTAAAAATTCTGGTGAATAATGCACTACATCGTCAGCGTTTAAAACTGTGATAATAGATCTACATTCTTTAAATTCTCCTTCTAACTTTTCTAAAATAATATTATTTATTTCAGATTGTGAACGAATATTTTTAGTTTGACAAATTTTTTTTAGTCATTTTAAAAAATGTCCACAAATAAAAGAATATTTTCAAAACGAAACAGTCATTAAGAATGGTCGCCAGGGAACATTCAAAATAGAACGTAAAAAAATTTTTACTCGTAAATGGTTTGCTCGTTAGCAGGTTTCACGCTCCTGCTTATATCCTCGGCGACCAATGTTTAGGTACATGTTCGCCAGAAGCTGTTCGTCGCCGCCTGGTGGTAGACACACGATTCTGCTTCCCCACGCGGCGGCGCGCAACTGCACGAGTACTCCGCCGGCCGACCACCGCACGCCTTTAGTCCCCTATATTACTACGCTACGCGTATGTAAAGTAGTCCCTCCCAGTAAGCACAATGATATCTTAAAGAGCTATTTTAGATGTCTTATTAATGATACAAGATATCTTAAAGATTTCAAACAAAGAAACTTTAAAGATGCGTTAAAGCTTAGCCATTACCATCCTAAAGAGCTCTTTAGGATATCCTAAAGATATAGTGAAGATAGCCTGAAGATACTTTTACGATGAAAAGTAAATTTTATAAAATTCGTATTTATTATTAAAGAGGTCTTAAAGCTATCTTTAAGAGAAATCCAAGGAGGTCATTTGGATGTCTTCAGCAGGCGTTTAGGGTTTTCATTTTCAATTTTTATTATTTTTGTAGGTTATGATGGTAAAAAGTAAAATAAAATCAAACAAAGAAGAAATAAAATTATTAGTAAAAACAGAATAATTATAATTTATTCTTTTTGTATTCTCTTCTATAATACAATTTAATTTCTTCTCATCCGATTTTACTTTACTTTTTATCCATATTAAATAATGG
>UELV01095461.1:0-16717 GCA_900490015.1 Megastigmus stigmatizans | reverse complement strand
CCATTCGAAAGAACAGCTCAAAATTCGTCGGATATGATCTTTTTCAAATTTTTTCAAACCTTTTTTTAGTTGTAAAAAAAAACCATAAAAGATGTTGAAATTTCGGTGTCTTGGTCGTTAATGGGTTAAAAGAACTATATATACAAAGAGTATCACTCATCGATTCGAGTCCACATAATCCGAACGTACAACGTGTGAATCAGCAAATAAATTTCGAAAGCCCACCTCCTCGAAACTCATTCCATCATCAATCTTGAAGTTCTCGCTGGCCGGGAGTTCATTAACACAGCTTTTTGCCCTCGTAAGGAGGCGAGCCGCTACCAAAACACGCCCATACCCCGATTTCCTTCCTTTTTCCACACTCACATACACACACACAGACACGCTGCAAAGCTTATTTATGGAATACAGAGTGCGACATAGAACAATGCTCGTGCATTCGTAAACCATGCGCAGCCACGCAGTCCGATCCTAATTCATAATTCACGTGCGCACGCTGCGGCTGCACAATGTACTTGTATACGGATATAGTCTGCGTGCTCCGAGCTCTTGTTTTGCCGCTTTATTATTCATATATATATATGCGGGCGTACTGATAAGAGAGAGAGAGAGAGAGAGAGAGAGAGAGAGAGAGAGAGCCATAATTACGCACCGACGTAATTAGTGCGAGAAAAATTACATATATGTCTCTGTGTCTTTAAGTACGATTTTTGTACGATACTACAATACGTATGAGCACAGCACTATATGGTACTGTTCGAATAATCGCTCGGTAAAGGCACTATTTCTAAGCGAGTTGCAGTCCATAGCCTTCAACACCAGAGCTTTTACCCGCACGGCATTCTCGAGTACTGGAGTGTGAGCAGGTGACGGAAGGCGGTATAAAGACTGTCAGCAGCTCATATACATATATACGTGTACATCGCGCATGGAATAGAAAGGGAAAATAATAGAGTGAAACTCGGGCATGAAAAAGAATAAGCAAAGAGAGAGGGGGAGGAATTAGTTGTCAGTGACAGTGTAAAAGCTCTCGTTCCTCTCTCTCTCTCTCTCTCTCTCTCTCTCTCTCTCTCTCTCGCTCTCTCTTACTCGCTCACTCGTGGTGATTTATGCAGTCCGGCTCTTGAGCCGTGCGACGTTGCGACTGAAATGGAGTGAGATGGATTCTTTTATACCTCCGTATGTACGGCGGCTGCTTGTGCGTGGATGGTGTGCGAAAAGTGGCATCAAATTCGATTTGCAACAAGTCGATTCGCCCAGAGACTTTTTTTGAAACTCTACGACTCGCCAACGTTGGCGGTTCTCTCGAGCTTACTCTCTTCCTTTCTAATAGCCGCGCGCGATTCACACTTTTTCCGCTTCTTTTAATTCTTTTCCGTGTAGATCCGCGGGGCTTCTTGCGCTTCCACGGTGTTGGCGGTTCGGCCTTTTAATTCTTCATTGTTTTCGAGATTGGAAAAGGTAGCATTACTCTGAGGAAATCAGAGAGAGAGAGAGAGAGAGAGAGAGAGAGAGAGAGAGAGAGCTTATGAGCGCGCATAAGTGGATGAAGTCGCAATTTACGTTTTTACGACAATCCGCTTGGTCAAGAACAAATTTTGTTGAATGGAGGAGAGAAGGAAGGGATTCGGTCGGATTAGCTAATTAATTTTTCATGTTAAAAGCTGACTTTGCCGGTCATTATGCTTTAATGCAGGACGAACACTTTTGATTGTTCTGTTGCCCGTCGTCGTAAGCGGATTTAAGGACCTGGTGCATAATAAATGGGGAGCGCGGACGGTAAGCACCAATGCAGGTTCCGACTGTTTATTTGAACAAACACCAGCTATTCGATGGGTGCTATACTGCTGCCGCGTGCGATTACCTTAATAACTCAATAATTTTTTTGAACCACGATATCATCGATTGAATAAAACTCTAAAATGTAATTACAATTTTAAATAATGCACCAGATATTATACTTTTATATACAGATATTCAATTAATCCAGTAAGAGTAACTCGATTGAAAAAGCAAAACAAAAGAATTTACTGTTTAAGCTTAAAATTCCAGATTAAAGCCATTTGTTTTCGAACAGTAACGTAACAAAGTGTCTGATAAACGTGTTGCTCGCGCTTCCCCGATTCCCCGAACTTTACCACCACACTGTGTAGTTTACTTCGAGTAAACTAGAAGGTGGAGAGGGTATAGATGGAGTTACACCGAATGAAGAGAGTGAGAGGAGATTCCGCCGCGTGGTGGCGTCGTCTCACGCAGAAACCTATAAGTACGTCGATAATGAGACGATCTCGCGGTAATGGATTGATATAATCGATCAATTAATTACGGATCTACGGATGTGCGCGAGGCACGCGATGTTCTCGTGAGAGAGGAGACAGTTTGCGGTGTCAATATTGAATTCATGGATAATGCATTTGGCCGCGCGCATGTATAGTCCTCGTGTGTATAGCTCAGCGTTCGATAATTTATCGAATCCGCAGCTGATCATTTTGCAATGAATACAACGAGATTTATTGTTAACGTGTACAATGTGTCCCGTGGACTGAGGTTATCTAGTTCTTCTTTCGCTCGGATCATCTCGCTATAATGTTGGATAATAAATGGCTTTTAGTTTACTGGGTTTACGGTATTTTCGCAGGTTCAAATGCTGCACAGATCCGAATTTGGAAATTCGCTGCAGTGGATGTGCGCGTTCGTTTGTAATGCGTTTCGGAATAATGAATCTTAGTGCAGAGGCGTTGAGTATAGTTTTTGTAAAATTAAATTTACTAATACAAATAACTAATTACATTATTAACGGTATGATATTTTATGCATCCTAACATAAGCTAATCAAATATCGTTTTCAATTACTGCAAGAGTTTAAATAGGTTTAATTATTTTAGATTTAGGAAAGAAGAAATTGAAGTGAAGTCAAGAGGAGTCTTAATGGTATTAGAGTTCAAATAGGCGTGCAATCTAAAAAATAATTTAAATAAATACATGAAAAATGCCGTTACATAGATTTTTCTACCAAAATACAAAATTCTACAACTAAATACATTGAGAGTACACCAAGAAATTTGAAAAAACTACATTTACAATAATTCAAAAAGTATAGCTAAAACACATAGATTAATCATCATTTAATCGAATGAATGAGAGTCAGTTAATTTGATGCATTTAATCTAGTGTTGAAGGAAAAACAAAAGTTCTAATAATAGCTATGCAGTTTCGCAGGACTAACATGCATGATAGCGGAGTTTGAAGAGAGACAGAGACGCGATCATGTAAGTATGATTGAATAATTTAAAAAAGAAAATAGGATGGTTTTGTTGAGTTTGCAGTCAAACATAGAACGTGTTGCTGTGATATGTTACATTTGTATTTCTGATCAAAGTGATTGTTGTTGGCATATCGATAAATGTAATAGGGTTTCTGTGAATTTGATTTTCTCGCCTTAGTGCAATGAACTCTGTACACAGTGCCTTTGTGTGGTTTACGCGGGATGAAAATTTCATTTTAATACACATCGGAATGCCAATGAGATGAATCGCGTCGCACCAGTGAATAAAAGATATTGTGATCGATATTGTGATTGATGGTGAATCATTATTTTGCTATTGAACTATGTATGTATTAAACGTGCTCTGCCCTCCCAATTTCGATCAAAGAAAGACAGATGTTGCATACAGACAAAAAAATACTTTTTACTTGATCGTTCCGAATAGAAAAACAAAACAAAACAAAAAAGAGAAAGAGATAACACTATGTGTGATCGACGTTCTCTGTGAATCAAAACAGCGATATTGTCGAGATCACCATTATCATCGCGTCGTGCAACATTGTATATTTAGTGTGTATTTATATATAATATGCATTAAAAATCGAGTTCAAGTTACTCAACAGAAAAACAAAAATTTGTTAACGTCAAAAGCAGCCTTGAGCAGACGAAACAAAAATACAAAAGAAAAAAATAAAGACAGAGACAATCAACTCGACAAAAGACGTATACATCGACAAAAATCTTTTCGATGCTTTACACAACGTTACGTTACGTGTACGAGGGCTCATCCTTCTTGCTGCGCTCACTAGTACCAGACAAACTTCGCCAGCCAGTATTCGGACTACAAAAAACTTTAGCCACTGACTTTAGCGGAGCAATTTGTACATGACAATTGTTTCTTTTTGTTCTTTGATCACCATGTGAAACAATAATGGACGTGGATTCCGGTATTTGTTTACAATAGCCATTGTTCTTCGAAATGGGTAGTTTATACAAGTAGTTTATATCATTCTTCAACTTTTACTTTGAACTAGATGAAAAAATATAAACTGAAATTTAGATTTGACTGTCCAGAATTAGTTCCACTGCTAAATCTAGAAAGATCGGTAAGCATAGCTGCTTGAATCGTTTAATCTATATTTATAATACTTTTATAAAGATAATTACCGATTATATAACAAAAATTACTTTATGAGAAAATTAATATATGTTTCACATAAAACTTTATTGCCATGCTCAGTTATATACCACGTGGACAATTTCAATCAGTCTATTGGACTGATTAATTTGATTAAAATGATTTACCGTATATAGCTAGGTATGTAATAATAAATATTAACAGGTACAAAATCTTTTTAGAATTTAATAGTTCATCAAGAAGATTATAAATATATACAAAAGGCTTAAAATGTATGTTAAAACGAGTCTAATAATAAGTGAAATAATATATTTTAGTACATCGCTGAATAAAAATGTATAGTGTCCAGGATACTTCTTAATATTTTTAAAATAGAAGCATTGAAAAAGAATTTTTCTTTGTATAATAATTACCAAGTAGTGGGCTTTATATTTACAGTTCGATCGTCTTCTAAGATTTAGCAATGCAAAATCACCCACGAGTATAAAGAAAAGTTATCTTCGTAAGTGGTCATAAACAGTAAAAACCAGCCAAGTGAAATTATCAAAGTAAAGTTTATGAAACAGCCCATTTTTTCTTCATCTTGTAGAATCGCATTTGGTAAAATGACCTATCTCCGGAAACCCCATAAGATTGAAAATTATTAAATTCGATATCAACTTTTATTATCTTTTAAATATTAATAAACGAACATGTCAGTAGTTGATTTTAGTATAATTAGTAATAATATCATATTTAAAAATATCTGAAAGAAGAAATTATTATTATATGATTCGAGCGATTGTAAAGTAGAGGACTATATGTGTATAATACAAGTAAGAAGTATACACTCGATGTGATCGATAATTAAATATTAAAAATTAGCTACTTTGATGAAAAAAAAAACTTGCTTATTACTAGTAGATAGTTTTAAAGCCAATTATTACTTTATAATCTATAAAGCCACCAACAAAATACCAATAAACCAATTTACTAAATAAAAGCGATAATGCCAAGTTTTTTACATGTTCTTTGTTCATCACTAGGTACAAGATGTTAGTAGTACAACTAATTAAGTTATTAAAATCATTCCTTTAAAGCAGCTCTATTCAATTTACATTATATATAAGCAATTAGAGATGAACAAAATTGGCCATTACGCTTTTTCCAATCTCGTACGTAAAAGCTCGACAAACCCCATTTTTACAAAGTCAGGAGAAACAAAGCTCCCCGTAAACATAGCCAAGAACAAATCAAGTATAGCCAGGTCTCAAAATAATTACATCCCACCAGACCGAAGAGTACAGTCGCAGAGGTTTCCGGAGAGAGGTGTAGAGAGAAAAAAAATTAAAAAATACAAGGCGAAATAACCGTATCGAAACGAAAGTGATTATACCCAAGAAGAAGAATGGCAGTTGCGAACGTTATCATCCTTACCAAGAATCCAACGTCGATCGATTGACCGTCTTGCGCGACGGCGGGCAGCTTCGTGTGCTGCTGCTGCTGCTGCTGCTGTTGGTGTCGGTGCGCGGCGAGTTTGTTACGTATATGCTCGGGCAGGAGTAGCGCGAGAGGCGAGTTGGCTGGTACCAGTAGCGCGCCCATGGCGAAGGGTGCCCTCGACTTTAACTCACGGACAGAGAGCAGAGAAGGAGCAACGGTTTGCTGAGTCGCAGCCCGTAATCGTACCGTGTCGCCTACCTTCTTCTCCCACTGGAGGACGTAGGGCACCGGGTGCTGGTCCGGGAACTCCACGTGGCAGTTGAACACTACGCTCTCGCCGAGGATCGCCGTTATATGCACCGCATCCTGGTGATTGCAGAGTCCTGCCAACAGAATTGCCCCGAGGTTATTCACTCTCAAACATATGGCTTAATTATAGATTTCTTCTTTTTAAAGTGAGAATATATTCGATGCTCAACATGATGGTGTGAATAATTTTATGTATACATTATCAAGCGTAGATTGTAAAGATAACAAAAGGTAACTTGTATAACATTAGTTGTCCTGCAAGGTTAGGAAAATGGCAGGAATAATATCTCTATTATCATACACGTACTTAATTAAACGAATATTGCAAATAACTGAGTTTTTGGTACAGAATGTGTTTAATCTGAAATTTCGTTTGATCAAATATATATTCTGGAAATTTTTAACTTGCAGAAAAAATTTTGCTACATGGGTCTTTTCTTTTAAGGAGTTAATAAGTGCTTTTGTGCCAAAAACTGCAACCCTAGCTAAGATTTAATTGTGCCAAGAGGACGGCTAATATGGATCAAAATCAGAATAATTAGCTCGGTGTTGTTCGAGTTCTAATATTTGCCTTTTAACTTTGTTCGTTCGCTAAGTTTTTAGGGTCTATCAGAAATTGGCCTGCATAAGGTACAATTACTTTGAGAGGAGCGTAGATTTGTTTTGAAATTCGGCTGTTTAGTTTTCAAAACAATTACTCCATTTTGACTTAATTACAGCTTCGTCTCACGTACTTCAGCTAAAAGGAGTTCAATACATTTTTTTCAATTAAGCTTCATCAATTTATTTGGAAATTTTTTAATAATATTGTTATACTTTTATTTAATCGATTCCACTATTTGCAGAATTTTTTTAATAATTGATAGTGTTTTTTCACTGTTGTATAGCTTTACTTTAAATGTAGCTTTACTTTAAAATCAAAATAGTTAAACCATATTTTACGCAGCATATATTGGTTGTACAGAGTATCGCATAAAGTTGGCTTATTTAGTTCAAATGATAGCACTTGCACACAGTAAACTCTCCGTTCGACGGTAAAATCAATAGCGTATCATCTGGCACAATATTTTATTATAAATACATATAATATCATTCAATAATAAACCAACTTAGTTTTTATATAAATTATTCGTAGAAAGTTAAATAAATTTATCAATATACTCTTACTTTGTGCATATCTAAATAAAAGCATCTTTTCGATAAAAGTAGAAATTTCTCAAAGCATCGTAAACAATGTTTTATTCTTAAAACCATTTCTGCAGCAACGCAATATCCATTAAAGAAATATTCCCACACTTTCTATAGTGGATATAATAACGTTTAGGTTCACGAAGCATCCGGAAAATTCTGAATACGTTTACTTCTTAACGCATTCGACAGTGCGTCCATAAAACTTTAATTTTAGACTACAAAAAATGTATTTAGAAATTCCGAATCGAAGAAAAGATATGCAGAAAAATATTTAGTAAATTTAGTGAAATATTGAGGCTACCTTAACAGTTTTCAACAAAAATTAATTACAAAGATGCACTAAATAAAAAGAGTTCACTAGTCCAGCATTTAATTAATCTGGCAAACTTTTTATTTTCTACATACACCCGCGTTAAACTGCGTACCACATTTTTTAAGTATTGTGAAGAAGAAAAAATAAAGACCAGCCACGGGGGATCCGAAAACATACACTACACACTCGCACACTAGATTCGGAGTCTCCTTTCATCTACCTACACTCACGTGGTAAGATGAAAAGCGGATCGCAATGAGGCAGTCTGCGGCAGCTCGTCAAAGGGGATGGCGCACGCGACTATATATCGGGGATATTAAAGGTAATCAATGCCGGTTCGCGGTGGTGGCAGCCCTTTACCGGCGGTCGGCGTGTCGCTGGCAGACCGAGGCGCGGGCGCGCGTACACACATAGACAGCTTCGTCGCTCCTAGCCTCTTATTGCCGCGCCGCGCGCGCAATATTGCATTATTAGTTCTCAGGGGTCCCCGGAGTTCCGTGCTCATCCTGTCTATCGGGGAATACGAACTGATATCCCGTAGCTTGGATCTTATATTCAGTTATGAGCGAGTTCTCGGCGCCGTCCGCGACGGTCCTGTTTATGCTGATTACCGACGAATTAGTTCCGAGATATCTCCTGGATATTAAGGGTTCCTCCTCTTTTAATGAGAGCGTCCTCTTTTTAATAAGAGAAAGGCCAGCTTTCTGGGTGTACAAAGATAGCTATGCCTTTTATTTCTAAGTTTGTGAATTACTGGTAGATTTCAGATCGATGAAACCAGATTTCGAAAAAATGACCGCATTGCTTGAAGGAGGAATTAATGAATTTAAGAAATGGCTTTTTTTAAATATCTATATCATATTATTTAATAATTAAACTTTGTAGGGCCAAAAGGACGGTTTTTCTAAATAACGATATATTAATATTGTAAAAGCGGTAGATATTCGATTATCGGACTTTAATGTTTTATTTACAAGAATATTTGATCATATGTATTACGTGAAACGATAAAGTGATTTTCATTCAGTTTTAAATTGAAAAGCATTAGTATAGGGAGTTAATTCACTTCTCGTCAGATTCATGGTTACATCAAAGGTTTAATTTTTAAAATTACAATGATCGACAGACCTTTTATTTATTTATAATACTGCAGTTATTTAATATTGTGCATAATAAAATTAGGCATTTTATAATTTTTACTTTACAATTTTGAATTGCTATACATATCCAATATTTCATAACTTAACTTAGTTTAGCAACTCCATAAACCACACAATCATCAGTTAACTCTCAAGCTAATATAACAAAATTACTACCTAAAAAGAACGCTTATTTACTGTACATTTGCATGCATATTTTATGATTATTCTTTCCATAACGGCTTCCTCGACGAAACGAGGCTTTTTTGCGTATCAATCTGTATATACACAACCTCGACTCCCGAGCCATCCATACATCTTTTCCATTCTGGGATGCAAAGAAAAAAAATTATGCAAGCGGTCCCCCTCCCCCCCCCCTCTCCTTCCCGCGCTAATAATTTCGACGTTTCTTACGATACAGCCGGTAATAAGTAAATGATGACAGGAGGAGGAATGGGAGCCACAAGAGTAGAGAATAAGAGAAGAGCAGCACGAGCTCGACCTGATGTATTTACGATAGAGAGAGAGAGGGGGGGGGGAGTTAAGCCACACACACACACCAGAGGGCGGAGGGTTGTAGAGTAGTGCACTTTACTTTGGCACGGTTCCTAGGCTGCTTATATAGCGCGAACATGACGATGCCAATATAGCAGCGATTAAGAGGAGAAGACAACGACGACAGTGGCATTGCTGCAGCGCCGGTGAAGTAAGGACGACGAGGAGGAAAAGAAGAATACCCTGAAAAATGTCGGGATTCTACCCTAAGGGTTGTCTCCTACTTCTGCAGGGATTGCTTGCTCTACTTGGTTACTAATCGTTAAGGGGATGCAAACACAGCTACATTTAACTTTATGAAGATACGGATTTCAAACAGTCGAGTTATTTTTGGACGAAGTAATTTGAATTTCGTCTATACTCTATTGCGAATATAAAAACTGAGAATTTTCGTGCTGTAATGTACTTTGTTGTATTATGTAAACATTCTTAAATAGTGCGTGTGACAAGTTTGCGCAAAATTTGTTGCAAAACATTAAGTTGCAATTGATCTACTTGAAAGTTTCTTGTCCCGGCAATTCCTCAAGTTCATTAACTTACTTCTTAATTACCCACCCTAGTAGTACATTAACATAACTCAGCCTTAATGTACCACCGAAATGCCTCTAGAATTATGAGGATCTCAAAATGTTCATGTCTTAAATACCGTATCGTAAATTTCACTCGAATTAAAAAAAAGAAAGAAATAGAGAAATACTACCATTTATGCACAAATGAATATAAAGCCTTAAATCAGAATAATATAATACAATATCCATCAAGAAAATTTCCAGTTAAACTATCACCAAAGAAGGCCCAATGAATTGCCAGCTCGATCGAGAGCGTGTGTACAACGACACGTAAGCATCGCTTGATTTCAGTTATGCAGTATCACCGACGCAGTAGCAGCAGCAGTTCTCGTAATTTTCACAAAGAAGGACATAATCATTTCCTCGATAGCTCGGGCAGAGCAACTTATACACACAAACATACACACGCAGATACACAGTGGCAGCGTCTTATAGATGTGGCACGCGGCAGCACTTGACGCATCCGTTGCCCTCCTCCATCCCACATATATAGAAGCATTAACCTAAAGCCGTGGCTGGCGCGCTGCACGACCGATAACACGCTGTAAAGTTAATCGCGTATACGGATCACACGGTAGTGCGAGCGGCGCGAGCCTCGTAAAAGACTTGGCGAGTGTGTGTAGCTTCGAGCGCCGCGGAAGAACATTTTCTCATCGAGTTTGAGTCTGCGGGTTTGTGTGTCTATATATGAACGAGGGGCTCTTTATGATGTTCCTAGACTCCGAGCCGTCGGTTGTAAAGGGGTATCCGTTATCGATATGCATGGAATATGCTTGAGAGTGTGAGACTTGCGATCAGCCAGGGACCAAGATTTTAGAATCGTTTGTTCTGCTTTACTTACTTATTGTTTCAATTAACTATGGCTTCTAGAATTGGGATTGCTTTCTTTGCTTTGTAGGTACTGCGGTTGATGAAAGATTTTTCTTTTTATTACTGGAAAATGTTTGGAGTTAATCAAAGAGCGTTCGAAAGATTGATAATGAAATGTGGAGATATTTTTGGGATGGAGAATACTCGAAAGGTTCAAACAATAGATTGTTATTGTTCTTTAGCTTCTAATTTAAAGTATGCATATAAATGAGTCGGCATACAAACTTAAGAGTCAACGTATCATTTCCACTTTTCACACTACTTCCACTTTGAAACATGCAGTACATTGACAACTCTACTAACACCGGCTTAATCGCATAATATGCTGGAGTAGTAAGTGAACTGGTACGGAGAGACGTAAACAAACGGCGGCCATTTTGAAAAAGGTTTAGTAGGTCAGGAGGTCATTACCCTAATCTTAAGTGTCTGTTTATATAAACATACAGTAGCTAATGGACTGTTCATATAAATAAGTAATTAAGATTAGGGTAATGACCTCCTGACCTACTAACCCTTGTTACGTCTTTCAATAAGTATATAGAAAAAATGAATTTAGAAACTTATGTAGTAATAAAAAGAATTTGTAATCACTTTTTGACTTGATCTTGGTAGTCCTGGAACTGTTGGTTAAACACTAACACTAACGCTATCAATATCCCTAACGGCTACACTAAAAACTAGTTCTGGAGTGTGGGTGGCTTTACCCCAAATCCACCTCCTCCTTGATGTAGGTGGTCCGCAACAGCTCCTCTTTGTCCTTTCGCTCTGGTGGTGGTGAATCCGGGGAAATCGCAACGCGAGCACATGTGCCAATATGCGCGACGCATACGGCATACTTTTAGACACAATACACACTGTTCCCGTAATAGCACTGCGTAAACTTCCCTTATCCGTTTCGTCATTTCCCGATTTATTTTCGCGGTTTTTTCTTCTATCGCTATGGATTTTTTTCTAATAGTCTCATACTTTATAAGGCTATTCTTGGCACTTAATAATACGCTTTTCATTTTGCGCGCGAGCACGATTTTACGCGTTTCTAATATTTCCAGTGAAACGCCCGATTTTTGTGACATCTTGTCCCGGCAGGATTCGAACTGAAACTGAATACTACAGAAAAACTCTCAGATGAAGATACTGGAGAAAAAAATGGTAAGAGAGGGGACAAATTTAATACACTTGAAAAATGCTCTTAAATGACTCGTAGGTAGTGTAGACTTATACTTGTGACTGTCACATGATGGGTGTATTGAAAAATTTACCACTACAAGAATGCATTACCCTTAGCACATGTCTCACCCGAGCACTGAAGCAGGGGTTCAAGCGTCATAAATGTAATCCGTGGACAGCACTGACACGTGTACTCGAAGTTTGTATAGAACAAAAGATCCTAAGAGAAAAAGGAAGAGAATGATGCACTGTACTTTGAAAAAATTTTCCCCGTATACGAAAAGGAAATGGGTATATAATCACCACGAGTTGCCAGAATTTAGGTACAATCATAAACATGTGTAGACCCAGAGTTTATATAACAAAGGTTCTTCAGAGAAAATGCGGAAAAAATTATGTACCTTGAAAGAATACTCTATTGTACGCTACATGAGCCAATGTAACTCTGGTCATAAAAATAATCCGTCAGCTATAACAATCTTTTTTTCCAAGTTTTAAAACAAAGGTACGAAAGATCGCAGAAAAATTTGTTTTCCTGAAATTACGATGTTCCAAACATGAGACGCGTATTTTGAAATTTTTCCCTACGCTGATCATAAAAATAATCCGTCAACGGTACTAGCCTTTTCCTAGTTTTTAAAATAGCGACGCGAAAGATCGTAGAAGTAGAAAAAATTTGAGCCCATAAAATTATGATGTACTGTGACACGTATTGTAATATTTTCCCCGTTTAAGAAAAAGGCACATATTTTGTAGTACATGGCTTATACAAGCATTGACTGCGTATTTTTCTACCTATGGGGCTCATAAAAATAATTCGTGAACGTCCTGTGTTAAGATTTAAAAGAGGAACACATTGATGTGTAAAAAGAGAATCCTGCACAGTACATTGTACTGCATGAGACAAGTATTTTAAAATTTTCCTCCGTTTAAGAAAAAGCACTTATTTTTGTAGCATATGGTTTGCACACACGCATTGACTGTATATTTGAGTTTTCTAGTTACGGTGGTCGTAAAAATAATCCATCATTGCCCTGTATTAAGGTTTAAAAAAAGAGGAACACGTTGATGTGTAAAAAGAACCTCTGATACTATGATGTAGTGTGGAACATACGAGACACGTATTTAAAATTGCAACAACTTGTTTTACCATGCATTTATCTTACGAAATAAGATTTCAGGAAAGCTGGAGTGTTGGATTAACAGAAATTCAAATTCCATGCTCAATGCTACAGATTCAAGAACATGAGAGTAATTTTTTATATTCAACGGGGAGTATAGAAGAAAGTGAAAAACCAACGCCACAGGATCCAATAGATCTTAACAATGCCACGTATTATGAGTGTTCTTTCCTCCCGGGAGTGTATGAGAATATTACAGATTTAGCTCATGCCATAAATCATACTAATGAGTTTAATAAGCATTTACAAATCGGTCCGTCAAAGAAGGAAAAGGGTTGTTACACTACACGTAGAGTGTGCGAGTGTACGAATGCTCATTACGTTCATTTAAATAAGAAAATTACCCGAATATTCGGATTCGAGAAAGAGTCTTACAGACTCACAAATACTACCTCGTTAAACCCATCGCGCGGTAAGAAGTCCAAAGGTTTTACGGTCACTGGTGACAGACCTGTCTCTCTGGTAAGAACTATAACCGAACAGCTTTACATATATACATATATATGTTTACCCTATACAGTGGGGGACACCCAAGCAGCACGTCTTCATATTCTCTTTGAACATATTCACTAAAAAATTTACCAAAGAATGGTTTATTACGCATCTTATTACACGGATCAAACGGCCGGTGGAGGTGTGAGACGAGTGTTTTCCGGCTCGGCTTATCAGCGTGGATATGATATAGACAGTTTTCTCACTGGTCGTCTTCGTAAAGTACTACCTTATGTTACCAGTGGAGTAAAAGCAGTTGGTAAAGAGGTTATTAATACGGGTGTACATGTGCTGGACATTGGCAACAGTGGTAGTACTTTTAAACAGGATGTAAGCAGACGAGTGCAAGAGTCAGTAGAAAATCTGAAAAGGAAAGCAGTAAGGAAAATTTCAGAAATAATGAAAGGATCAGGATACAAATGAGGCGGTAAAAAACAAAAGCGTCAAGAACCACACAGAAGTGTACAATCGAAAACAGGAGAAGAAGAAGAAGAGGCGCACAAATGTCGTAAGTAAGCGAGGGCGTAAAAGGAAGAGCAGCAAGAAAAACCAATCTCCATGCAGTGTAACTGACATTTTTGGGCCTAAATAATAATGGCTTTCTGCACTCAAATTCATGTGAATGCATGAAATCTGAATTAGATATATTCACATTACCACCAACGCAGACATCTTTAGAGAGCTCTCAATTCGTTCATTACAAACCTGTATCTTCTCTAAACAACGATGGCTACTTCGAATTCGTTGTACCCAGAGGTGATGAGTATCTAGATCTTGTGCATACTATGCTCAGTCTAAAAGTACAAATTTTACCAAATGTCGAGACCGACGATGTGGCAAACAATGAGATAAAGTGGCAGGCGTCAACAACTTTTTACACTCATTATTTAATCAGATCGATGTGTTTTTTAATCAGAAAATTGTTTCTCCACCTAATGACACCTATCCGTATCGAGCATATATCGAGACTTTACTCAATTACTCGACTGATACTCTGGCCTTCCACTTGATAAGTTCGTTCTGGTACCTGGATAATGTGAGTAACATGGAATCTCTACCGGATATTCCCCGCGGTGACGCTAAGACCAATATAGGATTATTAAATAGACAATATTTTACACTAAGAGGAAAAACTGTTGATCTTCTTGGTCATTTACATTGCGATGTATTTAATCAAAATAAATTTTTACTTAATGGTGTCGAGCTGCGATTGCGTTTAGTTCAAAGTAAGGATGTCTTTTGTTCAATGGACAGTGCAGATAACGATAAATTCACTGTACACATCAAAGAAGCATCACTAATTATTCGCCGTGTACGGGTAAGTCCCAGTATTATTTTAGCACATGCCAATGCTATGAGAAAAGCTACAGCTAAATATCCAATGAGTCGTGTGGAGGTAAATTCATTTACTATGCATAGCGGTATTCATGGTGATACTCTGGATAATGTTATACTTGGGCAATTACCCAAAAGAATCATAATTCGTTTTGTCTATAATAAAGCATTTAACAGTACCCGCAGATATAATCCATTCAGTTTTCACCACTACCATATAAATCACCTCTCACTTTACATAGACGGTGTGCAGGTACCCAGTTAACCAATTCAGTCTAAATTTGACGGTCAAAACCCATTGTTCGTCGAGGCTTACTACACCATATTTTCAGGCTGTGGTATACATTTTCTCAATGAGTCTATTAATATCACACGAGATTATAACCGAGGATATTGTCTTTTTGCATTACATCTGACGCCGTATCTAGCTTCTAATTCGGCTATGCACTGGAATCTCGTAAAACATGGTAGTGTACGTATAGAAGTGAAATTTGATCAAGCTCTCACAACTATAAAGTTGTATACTTTATACTGAGTACGATAACGTTATCAAAATCGATTCAAGTCGTCAATTCATAACTGACTTTAACGCATGAGTGGGGGGAAAAGCCTATAAAAAGAGGCTACAGAGTGTACAATGCTGTCAGTATTCGTTGAAACCCTTTCAAGAGTAGTCTCTATTTTACAATCATGTATAACGCAATAGATGTTCACGGTTTAAGAGACTGGAATAACCATTTTTTCCCAAAAGAAATTGCTATAATTAATTTATCGTCAGAAAGATCTCTTGGACACTGGATTATTAAATCACTACATGAATTTGCTAAACTGCTAGAGGAAATAAAACATAGTAACCAGTATACTTCGCATTTTATACTCGGTCTACAGTGGTTAGAAGGAGATATTACCCTTGAACAAGTACAGACGGAACTGCTGAATAGAGCTAAAAGAGCATCGAGAATCTACGCTCGTGGGGCTGATAAAGTAAAATATCTACAATGTGTCATGAGGAGAGAAATTGTGAACCTGGAAACAATATATTCACCAAGTTTTGATGAATTGAGGAGAAAATATATTTACGCGTGTATCACATAGTTCGCGGTTTGGTATTAAAAGGGGTGAACGCACTTTAAATCAGGCATACTTATTACGATGGTGGTTGTGCACGGTACTTAAACACATCTCGCCTAACACGAGTATTAAATCAGAAGGATTTACAGAAAACGACAGCAATGTACTTTATAAAGACCTGGAGAAACAAAAACATACAACGTAAGCAAACCTCTTTGGAAGAGCTGATTAGAAGAAAAATCACAAGATGTAAATACGTTTTTGACGTCGACGAGGTAGATTCTAAAACTGACGACGACGACGAGAACGATGAGAGGGACGAGAAATATGTTTTAACATGAGATATATATATATAAATTTATTTGCAATTTAAAATTACAAAAGGATTATAATATATACAAATTATAATACAAAATAATACAATATAATTCAATATTGCACACAATTTTCGATTTGTGATATCACAGTCGGTTTTTTAACTAGGAATACTGGAGGTTATCACAGTAAGTCAGTCTATAAGTAAAGTAATATCACAGTGCGCATTACATACAAGACAGTTTAAAAGCAAATAAATTTCTAAAATTAAAATAAGTCTTAATATCTATCAGTCAGGAAAACTAAAACTAAACACATTCGCACAACAAAATAGAGCATTCATTCCTGTCACTCATCCCTTAAATACACTCATACTGATAAAAAA
>UELV01095446.1:0-17799 GCA_900490015.1 Megastigmus stigmatizans | reverse complement strand
ATTTACAATTTGAACTCGCCGCCGCGCACTGCATAGGGCTCGGACAGCCAAAAGAATGAGGAATGAGGGAATAAGGAATAAGAAGGAATAAGGGCTCGGACAGCCAAAAGAATAAGGAATAAGGAATACGAAAATAGCATTGATTTCTATATTTATATGTATGAAAAATAAAAAGTTATTCTTCCATATTCCTCTTATTTCTCATATATATATATATATAGGTATAGTACCAATGCTATTTTCTTATTCCTTATTCCTTATTCTTTTGGCTGTCCGAGCCCTTAATGTTGGCAGCCATACTGCGCGACGGCGCGCCCTTCCACTTCATGCGAAGCGTCCTTTACACGCTTCTGGCACATTGTCCGTCTGGCACGTTGACCGAGACTCTTCTCGGTAGTCGGTCGTCCCCATCCATTGAAGAGTTGAACAGAGGAAACAGACGCGTACGGCAGCGCTCCAGGGAGGGCAGAAAAAAAGTATATTATAAGCTGCTTCGGCAGGTTGACGAAGTATCTCATTTTGTCGGGGAAACTTCCACCCGCGTGCCGCATCGCGACACCGACGGCAACGCTCCTCTCCGTGTTTGGTACTTAAATTACGCTAAGTACGTTGTGTGCTCGAGAGCTTCAGCATTTCGGAGTATTCGGACCGATTGTGCTAAAAGTGGCGTTAAATGGGCGCTACGAGGACAGAGTGCGAAAGGCTGAGAGAAGATTCTCGTTGACGAGGTTCGAGTAAGATGGATCAAGCGCCGGCAGGTAGGCAATATATAACCTTTGACTGCCGCGATTCTTGCGCCTGCATGCAACTGACTTTCTTTGCGCGCCAGATTATTTCTTCCCGTACTTTTTTGCATATTCTGATTCCCGTATATATCTATGCTGTGATGGTATATAGCTAAAATATTTGGCTTTTCACGCATGCACAAGATGCTTCCCGAACAGTTTCTGCTGGAAGCAAAATCCTACCTTGATGTTATTTTTTCGTTATGCCGAGGTGAAACCAGAGTTTGTGGGGCAATGCGCTAGTGTGTCGCACGCGGCTTAGAGGTTATTAGGCTACCTGCTTTAAAAAGATTGTTTTAAATGCATTTTCTTAATTAATGCGTCTCGGCTTCAGATGCTGTTTTGTAAAAGATTATGATTTGCACAATTTCTGAAGTGTTATTACCTATTTTATATAGAGCTTTGAGGTTACAACTAATTACGATTCAAAAATTGTATTTATTTATTTTTTTATGTATTAAGTTAGTTGTCTAAGTATTTATTTTAGTTATTTCAATGCTTGGAATATTTGATTAAAATATTTTCAAACTATATATTTAACCCATGTAACTTATTTGTCTAAAAATCTATTTTACTTACTTCAATGCTTGGATAACGCAATTAAAATATTTGCAAACTCTGATTTTCAATTCGTGTTTCAATTTACTGCTATTTCTATACATTATTAAAATGAACATTATTATCAAAAGTTTTAAATTGTTTTATGTGAACTTAAAACAGTTTAATTTATTGGCAGGACTCCCAAGTCAGGTACATCATTACAGAAATAAAAATATTGATTGTTGATCAAAGACAATATGCTAATTAGTACTTTCTATTTTCAATACAGATACGGATCTTCGCAACATTATAGATAAGTTGGCGCAATTTGTTGCACGAAATGGCCCTGAATTTGAGCAAATGACCAAAAACAAACAGAAGGACAACCCAAAGTTCAGCTTCCTGTTTGGTGGAGAATACTTTAACTACTACCAGTACAAAGTGACGACCGAACAAGCCAGTAAGTGGGACAAAACGCCTTTACATCTACGTCGTTTGAGACAGTTTGGGAAGGGATAAATTTGATACTGTCAAGGTGATAGATCGTTGAATAATCGGGAGTTAATATGTACATATGACAAAATATTATGAGATGCCGACAATTATTGGAGATCATTTGTAATGGAGCGAAAAGCAGTTGGAGTTGCATAAAAATAAAATATATATTTTTTGACTGAGCTTCTAAGCACCATGCAATAATTCACCATCATTCGTTTGCAGTTTTAAAACAAAAAGGAATAAATCCAATGCAAAATGCAGATCCACGTTTAAACGTTTCGCAGCAGCAGCAATCAGCACCAGTAGCAGTCAATAATGTTGGCATGGCTCAAAACAACGGCCTAAATTCGGTAAACATGGGACCAGCGAGCAATCCTCCTACTATTTTAGGGTCAGGACCACCAAGTTCTGGACCAGGACATCTGTCTGGACCACCTAATTCTGGACCACCTGGGCACATGCCTGCAGCACATAATTCTGGTCCTGGTCATTTATCTGGACCACAAAATTCCATTGGTAGATCATCAGGTTGGCTGCAGAATGAGTTGCAAAATCTTCAATCTCAACAGACAACATTGCAGGATCAAGTTCGTCAGTCAGAACAAAATTTGGCTGCTCAACATGCAGCATTGATAGCGCAGCAGCAGGGAAGAGTTGAGGATGCTGTGAGGCAGGCACAGGAAAATAATTTACAATCGAATGCACAAACTACAAATACAGATTTACTTGCTTTTGATGCTATTCTTCAGCCTATTATCGATACTTGTACTAAAGATAGTATTAGTGCAGGAAAGGCTTGGATACTTCAGCATTCTACAACATTGCAGAGCAATCAAGTAGTTGCTGAACATTTACTTAAAAGGTTTGTACTTTGTAAAAACTATAATATATTTTTCTTTATTTCATTATATACATTGTGCATTGTGTAAATATGTAAATTAAATTTTAGAGTAATTCAGGAATCGAGTTTTAATCATAAACTTCATATTATTTATCTGGTAAATGATGTGTTGCATCACTGGTAAGTTAATTGGTTAAAATATTACTATACTTGATTAAATGTTTTCTATTCTTTTCATATCTTCTTAATTATAATGAAATTAAAATTTTAATAGTGCTCGAAAAAAATCATTGGATTTGCGAAAAGCAATGGAAAGTGTTGTGGTACCTATGTTTTGTAATGCGTCATTAGCTGCTTCAGAGGAACAACTTATCAAATTGAATAAATTGTTAAGTTTATGGGAATCAAAGAATAATTACTTTGAAGAGGGAATTATAGAGAAATTGAAGAATCCCAGCCAATCTTGGTCCGATTATCAGGCGAGCGTAATGACGCAACACGCAAATGCCATCTCGTCCATTGCCGCTACAACGAAGCAGACGTTCGATAATTACCAAGCTCAACACCAGGCTTTCGTCAACCATGCAATGAGGCAGATACAAACTATAGAGCAACAAAAAGTAGCCATTGATCGACAACTTAAAGCACCACCACCTATAACAATGGTAAAAATTATTAATTTGTACATAAAACTTTCAAATCTATATAAAAAATTAATGATTGAGGTTTTCACAAATAATTTACAAACATACACTTTAATGTAACCTTTTTCATATGTAAATTTGAATACAACGAAACTTTTTCTAAATTTTTTATATTTTGCCATATTCTGAGCTTGCAATGAATTTTAAATGGCTTCCATTCACACAGTACAAAAACGTGCTGAGACAATTGAAAATACGACAAATTTAAAGTATTCAGTCGATACGTAACCAATTTAATGATACGTTGTATTTTACGTCTAGAACCAACAAAACGTGCCACCACATGGAGGACCACCACATTCGCAACATTCCGGGCCTCCCGGTCACTCGGTTCCTCCGCCCGTATCGCATTCTGGACACCCGGTCCACTCTGGCCCCCCACACGACGGTCCACCGCACGATGGAGGAGGTCCCCCTTACGGTGGTCCACCACACGATGGTGGAGGTCCCCCTTACGGTGGTCCACCGCACGACGGTGGAGGTCCGCCTTACGGTGGTTCATCGCACGACGGTGGAGGTCCGCCTTACGGTGGTTCATCGCACGACGGTGGAGGTCCGCCTTACGGTGGTTCATCGCACGACGGTGGAGGTCCGCCTTACGGTGGACCTCCACATGACGGCGGTGGCCCACCATTCGGAGGACCGCCACCCTCTCATGGTGTTCCGTCCCATCATGGAGGACCACCACCGTCATTGTCGCATTCGGGTGGATCTCATCAAGGTCCACCATCGCATGGGAGTCCGCCTCCCCACGGAGGCATGCCTCACACAGAGTATCCACCTCATAGGGGCCCGCCGCTATCCGGTTCCCCTCACGGCGGTCCTCCTTACGGAGGTCTGCCACACGGTGGCCCACCACATGGTGGTCCACATGGAGGTCCACCATCTCACGGTCCACCTAGAGGTACTTGAATCAAACACAGTATTATATTAACAGCAGTATAAATTAGAATTATTCATTGTAAATTACATTTATTATTATATTACAATATTCATTAGAGAATCTTCTTCAGATAACGAATCTTAATTATGTATCATTATTATACATAAAAAGCTATAATGAATTTCACACCCTTAAAATTTTATAAAATTATCATTCTCAATAGTCACAATAATTGTGTTAAATTTAATTTTCTTTCGCCGCAGATATCGGCCCACCGCACGGAGGAATGCCGCCGCTCGGTGGCCCTATACCACACGGTGGTCCACCGATGTCCGGACCACCAATGTCGCACCAAGGGCCACCACCACACGGAGGTCCACCACCGTTGGTCGGTGACGCAGGCTTTAGTCAACCGCCTCCAGGCTGGAACGTGCCACCGGCTAGTGGTCCTCCAGGTGGCGAGGCATTCACGCACTTACCATTGCCAGACTTCTCCAAGCCACCACCAGGATTCGGTCCACCTCAGCCGCCGCCTCTCATGTCCCAGGAAGTCTGCATCGAAGATCTTATGCCCAGTATGCCTTACTTCGAATTGCCAGCCGGGCTCATGGTGCCACTAATCAAACTTGAAGATTACGACTACAAGCAGCTGGATGCAGACGCAATTAGACTGCCGCCACCTGCACCGCCCAGTGATAGACTGATTGCTGCTGTTGAGGCCTTCTATGCACTGCCTAATCATGATTCGCCTAGAGACAGGTGAGCTTTTAATTTTTTTTTTTTAATGAATTGGATTACATTGATTGTTTAAGAAGTAGATTTCTGTAATATTAAATAATAATATTTTACTTCGAAATATATTTTTGTGAAAGGTAGTAGAGGGAATAAATTATATTTTACAGCTTGATTAAAATTACGTTTATTTCTTAATAAAAATAAAAAGTATGCTTATATATAATTTATATTATATATTTCATTAGCGATGGCTGGGAAAAATTGGGACTGTACGAGTACTACAGAGCGAAGAACGCTGCACGAAAGCGAAAGGAAGAGGACATCAAATTAGGTTTGAGACAAAAGAGTAGATCGCCATCGCCGATAATCAGGCCACGCTCGAAGAGTCCTAGTCCGCCAAAGAAACGCTATAAGAGCAGATCAAGGAGTCGATCCAGATCAAGATCGCGTGGCAGAAGTAGATCCAGATCGCCACCACCAACGCCAAATCATCGACGCAACACTCGTAATTCGAATCATAACAGTCGTAATCGAAGGAGAAGGAATAGCAATAAAGGTGATCAGCAGCAACAGCAACAAGAACCACCGACGCCGCGACGTTCGCCTGACAGAAGATTAGATAGATCGGAAAGAAGTCCTACCCCACCTAGTTTCTTGTGAGTAAAAATTTTAATTTTAAATTCTACCTATTTATGTGAAATATGATAGAATATTAAAAAGAAGTGATATGGAGAACAGGTTCGCACTCACAACATTACTTATAACTTAAAATATTCATTGTAGATATCGTTATAGAATTAGAACAAATGTTGCATTAAAAAATATTTACATTGAAGATCGTAAGTATAAGATGTAGAAATCAGATAACCGCCTTTAACTCTGATTCACGATGTACTTTAAATATTGTATTTGTACTTACATAGTGGCAAAGTTGTTGAGTTTTGCAATTTAGATTAGCGTTAGGATTATGAATACTTAAATTTTTGAATAGTACATATTAACATTTTTTTTTATAGAGAAGTATTAGATTATATATCTGTGCACACAATTATTTTTTGATAGACGTTGTCACACTTGCTTATTTATTCAAACATGAATTACTAGAAATCGCTTAAACTAAATTAAAAAGAATTGTAAATTTAAATGTTTAAATAATTAAAAAAAAATCTTTTGTGCTATTACAGAGGTTCAATGTACAGTAAAGCTTCCCACGAGATGGGCCTTGACGAAAGTAATAAAGGTCATCAATTATTACGTAAAATGGGCTGGAGTGGTGCTGGTCTTGGAGCAAATGAGCAGGGAATCGAGGCTCCTATTTCTGGAGGTGAAATCCGTGATCGAACAGATCAGTACAAAGGTGTAGGACTGAATCTCAATGACCCCTACGAGAATTTCCGCAAAAGTAAAGGGCAAGCTTTTATTACGAGAATGAAAGCGAGGGCTGAGGAAAGGGCCGAGGAACGCGGCGATCGAGAATAATCCAGTGATGTTTTGTGAAATATGCAGGGACAATTTTTTTCAATTTATGTGTGCATTTACTGTTATATATTGAAAAAAAAGAGACACGTATGAAAGTGCCACTTCCGTGTAGAAACTGGCTACAGAGCTATTTTGTTAAATATCTCTGTAATAATGTAGAAAATCTTGTGGAAACTATAGGAATAAGCCATGCGTCTGAGGATAATAATTACATTTTGAGATTCTAGAATAACTTTGGTTCATTTTAATTAGTTTTACGAAAAACAGTTTTCATGACTGAAAACGAATCGGAATACGCGAGACAAAACAAATATTGACTTTTTACAAGCTTTAACTTTTGGTTTTAATTTTTACTCACAGTAGGTTGAAACTGATTTACATGATTCTTTTACAAAAGGAAAAGTTTTGAATTATCTCGACATCGAACAAAATTTGCCGCATTATATTGCACAAATGGAATAAAACCTAATGATGTTTCATTAGACTTTTCCATTATCAGTAACGTTGACATCATGTTGTCCAAAACGAAAATGTTCACTTGAAACTTCCATGTTTTCTGTATTATTTGTACCTTCTTACCTCATTTCATAATCGAATAAGTTGGTTAGTGATTATTCGATTAATCATTGTTAAAAGTCGAGAATGACGCTTGTGCGATAAAATATGGAGTTAATGTACTGCGTGCAAGGAATCACATTAACAAAAACTTGTATTTATAAATTTAATAATAATTATATTGAATACAATGTAACTAGACTCAAAAATAAAAAATCTGTAAATTTCGTATAATAGAATTTTCTTACCAAAGTAAAAGTAAATCCATTTTCATTAATCAAACCTTTGCAACTCATAATTTTATTTTGGGTAATATAATGTAATGATTACTAAATAAAATGACTTAACATATATGTAATGTTAAATTATGCCTTAGATAATAGGTTTGTCACTATCAGGGCGTGAATTGGAAAATTTGAGTGAATTAATGAAAAATGTTTGTTGATTCGGTAATTACTTGTATACCAAGATTTCTGTGAGTATCAATTCTTCAGACGCAGTGAAGTTCTAGTCTTGTTAAAATTGTAAATTTAAACGCTGACAGGAGTAGGACCACATGCATAAGATCTATTATATATGAATATATGAGTATTCGCAACGAGATTTCAAAGTTACAAATCTTCAAAATTGTACCTGTATTCAGACGAATATGTGCAGAGGCACTAAGTGCTTGCGCGCTTATAGCGGTACAGGCGACTCTTCGATAAGCGAAGCGCAAAAACACGACCGACGTTATCGCTGACTCGCACGTCGTCATGTGCACTGCACATCACATCTTGTGCGAACGGGGAAGAAGGTTCTCTCGGCTTCTGTCATTCCTCTCATTAGCGAAGCGCTTTTTGTCGGCTTCACCAGCTCCCCGCGACCCGAGAGAATTGATAAACGAATCCGATAGAATCCACTTTATGGCGAACCGGTTTCACACCGATAAGCGTTACTTGTAATCAGCTTCTTTCTTTTTTTTCGAACGCGCGCTTCATCAACAATGATGATCAACAATGCCGAGTGATATGCCGGAGGCTCTTTTTCAGTTATTGTTATCGTTACTCCATCCTGTTGTTTTTTTCTTTACATTTTGTATCTGCGTAGAAGGCGATGTCGTGTTAATAGCATTCGTATTGAATGGAGATACTTTCATTTGATTATTTGAAACAGTTGAGTAGTCCAATTCAGATTTGGGACACATTATTATTCTTTGAAAGGGGGGTTTTTAAATTTCTCAATATAAAAGAATTTAATTCGTATATATGTTTAAGTAGGAGTAATTGTTTCAATAAAATAATATTGTTTGTATAAAATTATTTGAATGCATTATAAGACAGAATAATGTTTTTTAAAAGAATATAAAAATAAATAGTGGACGCACTGTTAGACGGAATAAATTGGATGAGCTAAAAAACTAGAAAACCGGCATTATCATCATCATTTAAAATAATTTCTCTATATTATGTTCTAAATAATGATACCCAGTTTGTATTCCTCTACTCTTACAAGCTGCTATCGTCGGTTTTCTCCTTTCATATAGATAACATGAGTATGACCTTGTCTTACCACAGCCGACATGTACCTATTTATAGATTAATATATTGTTTTTATTATCTCGTAAACTTAGATTCTTTAATAATATAATGGATCAATTTTTCAAGATTAAACTTTAAACAAAAACGGACAAAAATAAGTAGCAGTTCTAAATAAATCCGGAAACTTTTAGTATCGTATGTTTAATAATATTCTGAAAATAATTGTAAACACAGTAAGGATAGCCTGGCGTCATATAAAATGAAAGTTATTTAGTTGTCTGGCTTTACTTTGAGATTCGAGGTGTTGTAGACTTATTAAAGATGTATTATATTATATATCCTGCAGAAAAGCTCAGCATACGTTAAAAGCAAGGATTGGCTTCAATGAGATGAGCGTAGAAAATTTTTTTCAGCTTCTGCCAATGTTACCCCGCTAATAGAATAGGCGGGGCACGCTTGGCAGTTTTCTTTTATAAGAAATAAAAAAATACTCCATGCCCAAATGGGTTTAAATATTGAGTGCATGAATATTTAAAAGAAAGTTCATATCCATTTCCTCTTTTATTTATTCTATTTTAAACATTTTCTGCCAGTGGTGCCCCGCTCTCCCCTATATCTTATTATGAGATTCACAACGAAGAGAAATCATTCATTCTTTAATTAAAAGGACATAGAGTAAGTAGTGATTCGCGGACAATTTTTTTTAAAGGTATCTTTTTATTAGAAATAGGATGGTTATTTTCTGTTACTTGATCTTTTCACATAGACTGTAGACATAGAATTAGTTCTGTAATTTCTTTCATTCATCAGTATTGAGCCACATTAGCACCAGTAAATCAATGTCATCTTTGAAAAGCCAAAAGCTCCATAAAACTCATCGCGATCCTAAACAATCTGCATCTATCCGGCGCTTTTTAAAAATCCACAACCGTCGCATGTCTCGCCGCGTTCTCCGATTCTCGACACGTTATCGCAGAGTTTCGCGCGCGCGCGCGTGTATGACACATATACGACCCGGGAATTAGATTCGTGGGTGAGATGCGATGAGGCGCGCTCGTACAACTCGAATTACGTCTGCCACCACTGCAGAGCAGGAGAGAAGCAAATATATAGTGGATGTAGGTATATAGGCGCTGGTGGTCCGCTCCTGCTGCACGTTCCCGAGAAACGTGACCTACCTATTTTTAACGTCACGTTGGGAGACTTCAGACATATAAAACGGACAAACAAATAAAAAAAAATAAGGCGCACGGTACAGTAGGTATACGTGTATATAGAGGTAAGATGACTAGGATAATGCTATTTTCCGCGCGTGGGAAGGAAATTGTAGGCTAACGAGTTCGAAGTGTTTATATTAGGTTTGTCTATATATTGTTTGTTTGGCTCGCGGACGTACTTTTTGTTCGGCGATGAAAAGTTTTTAGTTTGCATTATAAGCATCGTTTGAAAAGTATATGTTAGAGATGTCCGTCCGGTTGTTTTTTTTTGGTTTGCTGCAGTAGGACTTGTTTTTAACTTATGTATGAGCTTTTTCTATACAGACAGGTAATGGAACGACGCGAATATTATCAACGATTCTAATAAATTATTCAAATTGGAAAAGTAGTCGAATCATTGGCATACCTGATGGCTACTTGTTATTTTTTTAGGCATATGTGCAGGTATAGTGAAATATTTACTTTATAAAATATGAAATATTTCTATTCGAACAAATCTACAAACATAATTTTAAAATTAACAACTTTATACACTACAAATTTCCTTCTACAATTGTATCGGAGATTATCCACGAATTTATTATAACCGTTTACAAATCGTCGTCAAAACTCCACCGTTTACATACACACACGCACACACGCGCGTTCTCACAAGGGTTGAGGTGTCGTCGCGCGGTGATTATCTTACATTTCGTTCATAATGCACAATACATTTCGAATTGGAATTCCAGCTGTCGAAGCAATTTTCTACCAAGCCAGCGGATATACGTTTCTTGCGTTCTCTGCACAGCGTCGCGCGCTTCTTACTCATCGTTTGGCAGCAAGAGCTTTCGCTTCGTAGGCTCGACACTTTGGTTTGCCAGCCTCGAATTAAGGATTACGGATATAAGCTCGAGCCATTCTGTTCTACTATATACAGTTGTACAAGTGGCACGTTTAGCTGGGGTTTGCGGAGATTTGATAATGCGAGGGACGAGCCCGTAACCGCTGTGTTACGCAAAAATTGTAACAAAAGGTATATATGTTTTTTTTTTTTATGGATATCCGTCAATTCGCGGACTGTAGTTACTCTCTCGTCAATCGGAACGAGAAATTATCTAAATAAATATATATATTATGCTCGTTAATCTCCCGTGTAAATGCTTGTGCAAATGTCGTGTGAACTCAAGACTTTAAAGCCTTTGAATTAAGCACTCTTTACGCACACTATGACGCGCTGTGCTTACACGTGACTGTATATGCGATGTGTGAGCAGTTATTGAAGTGCATTCAACTTATAAAGATAATGAATATATCGTAAGGTGCAATTTAAGCCCAAGCATCGTGTGCTCCAGTTTACAACTCTGAAACGTAAACATGCCGCGATCGTGTCTAGAAGCATTTTAAAACAATTTATATATGCTACTAACATGTATGGGTATTCCGCATACGATACGATGTGAATTGTATAAATATGGACACGAGTACTGCGCGGTATCATCTCGCGTTTCAACCGGATTCCGGATATCCAGTTGTCACAACAGAATCGAACGATTGATTTAATCGCAGGATGCTAATCTTTGTCCTGCTCAGTGATATTTGTCGTATGAATTTAATACCTATTGTTTTCTGTAACAAGGCGCACACGTTTCTCTCTATAATTATACTTTTAACCAGCTTATTGATCAATTGCAATTATTGTACGTTTTTTTTTAAATTAGCAAAAATCATATTTACGATATTTAGCATAAAGAACTTTCGGTCTCGTGATATAGGCTTGCAGCGATAAGGACCTGCACAGTTAGAGCGAACGATCGAAATATCAGAAATGCCATCGCTTTAAAATTAGCGGCGTCTCGACGATACGCGCACGGTTTACGATTATGCAACGCGCACAAATGCTCAACGCTTATTGGGGTTATTGGGTAAAATATGTGTATACGATGACTCTGGTTATATTTGCCCGCGATGCGGGGATAACGAGCTCGCCGGTACGCGGACTATTTTCAATGTTGTTTCTATGGCTTGTTTTGCGCAAAGAGAAATGTTTGAGATCGATTTGTTCATATGAAATCTGATTTAATGGAATTCGGATAACCACGGAAAACTGCTTAATATTAATTAATTAACATGGAAATCATGGTTTTAACAAAGTATAGTTAACGATACATCTATTTTAAAAGTTATTGTGGCAATAGTAAGGCATTTTAAAAAGCAAGACTATCACAAAGCAAAGATCTAAGCTTTTAATAAACCACTAGGAATTATATTCTCAGTCCCAAAAATGACGTTCCCAATAAATGTCCAGCATAAACCCAGGGATCGAGTGTCGGTGCAAAAAAGGCATTCCCATCTTCGTATACTTACTTCAGGTCGTAGCGATCGCGAGATGCAATCGGCGCTCGACGCTCTGCCTATACGAATGAATCAGCGTATATATAATGTCACCGCGGGGAGCGAAGGAGCGAGCGACTGGAAGAAAACAAAAAAAAAACACACGAGAAATCGTGGCTGCGTGACAGAGTCACCGGCCGAGAATGGAGAAACGGAAAGAGAGGCCGCGGCGTATATAGTCGGGCGGACGCGACAAGTGTCGCGTTTACCCTACACGTGACTCCCGCCGATCGGAATCTCGTGGCTGAAAAGGCAGCTTGCTTTCGAATGGCAAGCTTATTCGATTGATCAATCTAAATTTCCCTGCTAAAAGACAACCGATGTGTCCAGCCAAAAAAGATCCTTTGGTTAATTTTCAACTAAAAGAGCGTTTTCGGATGTACCGATGTACGGACGGACAATGGTTGTCTTTTTGCAGGGAAATGTTTACTGGGTGGCTCTTCTTTTTTTTTCGTTTGCCGTTGATACAGTAATTTTTGTGTATAATTATGATGAACGATTGAGTTGTGAATATTAATGACTGATGTAGCAGGAGCACAGAGAAAAAAAGATCTCTTGCATTAAATGCATGATTCATTAACTCTACTATTAACGAATAGAATACTTATATTAAGAATGAATAAGTTTGTTATTAAGCTTTAGTAATTCTGAACTATATTAACGTAAGCTTATATTAAATAAAAGTCATTAGTTCCGTTATTATAAGTACAGGTAAGAATACTTAATATAGTTAATGAATATGAATTAAGATTTAGTATTTCAATTTATTCGTACTGAGAGTATGGGTCATATAAAATCCCATTAAACTTATATTATAATAAAAAAATTAAACTTATTAGGTATATTATGGATAAATACATTGAACAACTGAGGTCCACTGTATTAATATATCACGGACGAATTGATACCCTAAGACGATATGCCGTGGAAGGCGTATAAAAGTGCATACCAGATAATTGCCATTATTACTAAAAACAATATTCACAGTAGCAAAAGTCTGTGGACTGTACAAACTCATAGTTACAAGACTACTATATATAGATTTAAAATAACAAGTTCGTGCAACATTTTCGTCGTCTAGTTGATTTAGTATACGCTTTATAAACAATTACAACTAATTACAGGAGAAAGATATACGGTGGATTATTATTTGTGAAACGAGCTGGCGAGTGATGAAAGCTAATTTCATAATGCGAACAATGCATCTGAATACACGTACCTAAGTATAATAAGACTCACGTCGAGCTTAATAGGGCTGGTCTGATTATACTTGTCACGTATCTACTTAAGTGTATATTATAAATACGAAGTGTCTTATCACACAAATGATGTATGTTTCATAAGCTGTTTTCGTAGGATTCAATGTGTTATACAAGCAAACGGTCGTCTCGTAATTACTCCTTGTCTTTTATGCGCAAAAAGGTACAGTTTTCATTTTATATCATAGTTCTGGGAATATACCAAAAAAGTCTCCTCATTTGTTTTCTCTCACGAGCGGTCGGCAACCAAACCAACCAACATTCCCTATCAGCTCATTGCACATATCATCCATTCGGAATAAAAATCTTTCATCGCCTCGTCAAGTGTATCGTCGCAGAAATTATATACTCGCAGACGCACTCGCGAGAAAAACCCAAAAAACAAAAAAATCATTTGGTTCGCTCGCGTCAGCACGGGAAAAAAAGGTGCAAAGACTCCAGCACATAGAGTGCACAAGCGAGCGCGTTACGATCCACGTGAGCTACGCCGAGTAGAGAGAGAGAGAGAGAGAGAGAAGGGCAGCTGTTCTCCTTGCAGGCAGCTATACACACCCGAGAGTCACGCGGCAGCGCACGCTTCTGGCCGGCGGCGCACGTGCGCGCAATGTGCTCGCGTGCGATCTGCGCGAACGAAAAAAAAAAGAATACGGCGAACGCATGGCTCACAGGAGTTTTTCCGTCTCCGCGTGCACACCGCCCCGTGCAGGATTAATTTCTGTATTATACCTAACGTGCTGTACTGCTGGTGCTGTTTACGCGCACGGTGCGTCGAGGGCTGATTTTTGAGTTTATATATAGACTATTGCTGGTATATCGGGAGATTGTGCGAGTGGGAGACTTTGTTCGTTGAGAGCGGAATTTATAGAGGTAATTCGAGTTCGATAAGGTTGTACGTGGATGTGTGTACGAGACGAAGTGGTCAAGGATTTGTGTATATTGGAGGTTTGTAAAAAATCTTGTTAATTTATTAAACGGCGTGTGTAATTGAAAGTGGTCGAACGTGTGCGGGAATATTGGAAAAATGCTGTGTGTAAGTCTGACTGGTGGGTAAATGCAAATCGGATTTCGAATTTCAGTCACTGCGGAGTTTTAAAAACAACTTTTCGCAGAGATAAGACGTGTGTATGTATATGATGTGTATGGCGACTATTTGATATGTTATCGTTCCCGTTATTTCAGTGTAGAAAGCTGTTTTTGAAAATGTTTTTGAAAAATCATAATATTTGCATATATATGTGCGACACTATAGCGTGAAAAATTATTAGCTGTATACATATGAATTTCTGGGGTATCGAAAGTTCCAAGTGCCACGAGTCGAATAAGACTCGATTAGATTTTATGCGTGTGCACGAAGCGACGCGAGTCTTGAACGAAACATATTGATCATTATACTAAACTCATGTTACTGCTGCTGTCTGCGTATAAGTTTCTGAAAAAGTTAAATATAATTTTTCCGCACTAGTTGAAAAAAAATGACCTCGTAACATTGACTGATTTTTAAAGTGGATCGCTGTCAAGGTTTTTTTGGAAAATTTGGGACAGGAGGACTCGAAATAGAAATGGGGACCAAGTACCGAGGACTATATAAGTTAAAACAAAATTGAAATAGTAAATATGCCGCGGGTCTAAGATATATATCCGGTCTGTCAATGCTCATTCACATACCGAGCGCTAGGTATGTTTCAGTTGTTGCTCGCGTCAATGAGCTAAAAGTAATTCTCTCTCGTAACACCGCGTTATACTTTCTTCTCGTCTCCTTACAAACTATTTCGTTAAAGTCCGACTCTATTCATTTGTCATTCATTCTTAGAACTCACTTTTTGAGCTTGTATTATTTGTCAAGTGGGTGAAGGTCTTAAACATAAATGATTTAAGATACTTTATTAGAAATAGTGTCCAGTTAAAATTAGTGAGACAGCAGCGTACATGCGAGTGTGAGTGTGTGTGTGTGTGTGTGCAAATAAGTAGATGCACGTGGAGTACAGTCAGACGGTTAAATCGCTACACTTTTTCTTTTACAATGAGCATCTACAGATATTATTTAGCGCTTAATGTACCACGATTGATGCTTGAACTACTTTACAATGGTAAAGCTATTTAAAAAATTATAACTGATTGAAAATTTTAATAGAGAAAAATATAAGATCGGATTCGTAACTTCTTCCTGATTTGAAGTAAGATTCAAAACTACACTACAAGCTGTAATACAGTATTACACTATAAATTAATAATAGAAATACAACAAACACTCCCAGTTGACCAGAGCCCAATCGATAAGCAGCAGAGCTTGGGCCCCTATCAATTGCTTTTCCGCCGCTCTCTCGCGTACATACACGTGCGGGTACGATCCAATGTTTTATACCGGGACACATGTATATGCACGCGAGAAATAGACGAGCCAGCAGTTCTCGTTCGGAGCGAAAGGGCGAAAATAAACGACTCGGTTTTCGGTGCTCGGTATGTGTGTGTGTGGTTTCGCTCCAGTTCTTGGTCGCGTCCGTTTGCGCTACTTTTTCTCGTTTCTTCTTCTTCTTTTTTTTTGTTCTCGTCTGTCGCGGTTGAGGGTTTTGCGAAATTTTGCGCAGGAGGGAATGGGGATGGTCTATATTCGTCAATGGAAAATGGGGTTAAGTGGAACACGTGTGGCGGGTTATATGGGGTACGCTATTACGCGGGAGTTTATTATTAAGTGGTATAATACGGAATCTCGGTTTTCCGGGATCACTAATACTAAATTATCAAATTTATATTATGCTCTATATATTTACAAACTCATTGATTTCATCTTGATTCCTACGATGAATATAATATTTATTATAAACGTTTAATAAAATCCAAAAACTTCGATTACCCAAGAAACAAGAAAAAAAAAAGTTAATTTTCCTAAGCATACGTAGCCCCGCAGTTATCAACACTGAGAATCACAAAAACAAGACTATGTAATCAGCGAGCTCAGGCTGTTTCATTCAACTATACGCATACACGGGCGCGAAGATGACGCTGCACTCGAATGTGCAAATTCACCACGCATTCCAGGCGTGCTCGCACTATGCGCACACATAGACATACAATATATACATATACGCGACGCGGGAGTAAGTCCGGAAGCGGAATTGGGTTAGCGCCGATTTTACGACTTGCCGCCGCCGTGCAGTTTCGAAAGCTATACTCCCATCATTGCGCAATCAAATCGTGCGCGCATTATTATAAGCCACGCGCGTAACACACTGCACACACAAGTGCGCGATATACAGATTCGTCCGTGCACACGAGTCTTATATTCACCCGCTTTCCTTTCATCTCTTTCCCTGTTCGATAACTTCCGTTGTTTTCCGGTTATAATTAGCGACGGCGGCGATCTTACGTAAATAGGTGCCGATTGTGCACAACGCGTTATATACAGCCTCCGTTCGCTATGTCATCCGCATGATTGCGACGAAGTGTATATAATCGCGGCGCCTGTGAGGAAAACTATTTTCGCGCGTTGGGGAGTTTAATTGCGGCGTTAATGGAGGATTTATCGGGGCGTTTTGGAGTTTGATAACTATTTAGGGATGATTTGAGAGCTATAAGGTTGCGTTTGTTAAAGGGAGTTGATTTTGCGAGTTGTGAAACGGTGAGGGTAAAAAGAAAATTGTAAAATCTTGGACATGAAAATGTTGAACTATATAAAACCGAATGTTATAATCCGGAGCTGTAAAATTACTTAACGTTTTTATTACTCCATTTGAGCTGAAATATCGCGCAGGTGTTCAAAATGTTATTAAGCTTTATTAAATATCAATAGAAATGATAAAGTATCTCGTTTTATGGTTTATAATTTCTCCTATGACGTAAATGATGATAATAAATTTTACATTATAGCCATATTCGAGGGTCCTAAAAAACCTTTTATAATTACCATGGAAAATTTTCATAATTAAGCGATCTATAAGTATTACACGTCGCAGCTGCTTTTAATAATTTATCGTGTAGATCGAAGTTATATAATAATACATGTTTTAAAATAATGTTTGTGTCTTGACCCTTCTCGAAAAAAACAACAATCGGTATGCACGCAGGTATCATCGTTATTTCAGCCAATGAATGCCTTATCAAAAAAATGCTTCTCTTTGTTTTGGTCGTTTACTCTCGCTCTCGATACTTGCAGTCGAGCAACAACCCTGCTAGAAAATTAACGAGTCGAGCTGGTTGGTACACCAGCTTCTAGGCAGTTTGGTTCAGCTAATTTCTAGGCAGAATGTAATCGCAAGATGCCTAGAAATCCGTTAAGGCTATGTATGTGCAGCCGCACAAAACAAGAGAGCGCTGCTCTACTTTTGTTTCGGTGCGTCTGCCGCCTCGTTTTGTGACGTCTGACGTCTCAAAGCAGGACAAGAGATACCCCGTACGGCGTACGCGGACCTATAC
>UELV01095445.1:0-10512 GCA_900490015.1 Megastigmus stigmatizans | reverse complement strand
GTATGAATAGAATGAATTATGATCTTTTTATACCTGAGAACATGTAGAAATAAGAAATTTATGAAGACAATAAAAGGGAGCACGGTGTACGACCGAATAATCTCAGGTATACGGCATCGAAGGTTACACGTCAAATAGTACGGCTGACCGCGCGCAGGTAGCAACTTTGCATTCGTTGAAAAACATACTTAAACTCTTCGGATCTTTATAAAAATTTAATACAATAGTCTTAGATATGTATACTTTCGAAAAATCAAATAAAAAAAATCGATTTTTTGAAAATGAGAAAGTAGGTAGAACCCTTAAAGGCTAAATAATAGTACAGTAAAGTATAGTAAATGTTAAGAAATTATAATCATGAATTAAAATATTATCTTCCTGAAAATAAAGAAAACTAAGTTACATACAACATTTCGCATAATAAAATACAAAAAAATGATGCGCATTATTGAGAATCATATATGGTATGCCACCCATTGTTATCTTATTTTATAGAATTATACTGAAGGCGTTTTACTTGGAATAATAATCGAAGAGAAGAAAACATAATAAACAATTTTTATTATTGTACGTTGGGTGTCAGTGTACTTAGACTAACCTTGCTATATACGTTGACTGACTTTCATATATATATATAAAAAAATCACGAATAGAGCCACAATAGAGGTAAAACTCTACCTCTTCCATGATCCTGTCAAGTCTGACGGATTGTCTTGAGGCCTTAGCGAGGTACACTTGCTGTGCCCTCGAAGTACGCTCGACTTGGTGTTCATCTTCGTGGTGCAAGAGGAGCTCATAGCCGCAGTCAGCCTCGCCACTTACTGGGAGCGTGGTGCCAATCATCTTCCTTTTTACTCTTCGGTCGACCTCCTCGTTTCCTCTTTACCTCGCTCGTGGGATTGGATTCGATTGGCGTGGATGCTGTAGGGGACGGAAATTGTCTATTATTAGGAGGTTTGGTAATTAGTTCTTTTACAACAGGTTTAAAATCCGCAATAGAGACTTTAGAGACAGCGCCATTAATTAAATCTTGCACTTCGTATGTGAGTGGTGATAGAACGTTCACCACTTCACATTGCCCTCCATATTTAGGGACAAAGCTCGCTGAGTAATGTATTGCGGTGGAAGAGAGTGTGTGAAATTTCCTACAGACTTTGTCTCCAATTAAGAATTGTTTATCTTTCCTAACTTGATTGTAATACGACGCCCAAAGTTGAAGGATCAGATCGGATGATTTTAGGTATGCCATCTAGTTGGGTTTGCAAACACCCAACAGCACGAGTTTGCTTCCCAAAGTTTATAAAGGTGTGTTGCCTCCCAAAATTTATAAACTCAGCAGTGCATTCCCTGTAGTGGACTGCACCGCTGAGTTTATTGCAGACGTAAACTCATGTAAGTATTTATCCCAGTCTTTCTGATCGGAACTCACAAAGGTCGTTCTCATAGTTTTGAGGACTCTATTTGTCCTCTCCACTGGATTTGCTTGTGCATGGCATGGAGAGGTAGTGGTAATTTTTACCCCGTAATCCTCAAGTCTCTTTCGCGCTATAGCATTCGCAAATTCTTTCCCATTATCCGACAAGAAATATAGAGGGCACCCCGATCGAAAAATAATTAATTCCTCTAGAGCTTTTACTATAGTCTTGTCTGTCTTTACTTGAAGACGCCGACATTCTACATAGCTTCTGTATTACTACAATGTACGAGGAACGAAATGAGCTTTGAGGATATGGCCCTAAACCATCAGCCACAATGACTTGCGCTGGTTCCTCTGCTATTATTTGCCCCATTAAACCTAATGGATCTTGCTGGAAAACTTTATTTTGCTGGAATTTCTGACAAGATCGCACATATTTTGTAACGTCGCCGTACATATCCGGACTAAATACGATCTATTCTAACCTGGTATAGGTTTTTTCGCTACCTAAATGTCCAGCTGAATGCGTATCATGTGCATTGTAGATGGCTTGTGGCCTCAATTCTTTGGAAAGAACTAATTTCCATGGATGAATATCGGTTATGAATAGATCTAATAATGGATGTGGTTTGTGTTTATACAGCCAACCATCTAATACTTTCCAATTTGGAAATTTGTGAGGAAAATTATTGATTTTATCTATCCTCCCTTTGTACCATATATCCTCAGTTTGATCAATTACCGCAGCTGCATCCACAATACTTTCTAAGGCTCTCAAAAGAACATCTGTCACCACGTTTTGTGAAACCTTATGGTGTATGATCTTAAAATCGTAGCCTTGAAGATCTAGAGCCCACCGAGCGAGTCGTCCTCAAGGGTCTTTTAGGTTGCGCTACCAGCATAGGCTGTTGTGATGAACGATCACCGTAAATAAATAGCGCTCGAGATAAGGACGCAACTTTTTTATTGCCACAAAACTGCCAAGCATTCTGTCTCTGTAACAGTATACTTTCTCTCCGCAGCTATGAGTATCCTATTTGCAAACATAATCGGATGTTCAACTACATCGACCTCTTGAGTGAGGAGTGCCTCTATGGCATAGTCGCTAGCATCTGTATGCAATACAAAAGGAAGACTGAAATCAGGACGAATAAGGAGCGAAAAACTCGTGAGAGCCTCTTTGATTTTATTAAATGTTACCTCCTGTTCTTTCTCCCAATCCCACTTTATATCTTTCCTTAACAATTGAACGAGAGGTATTTTCTCATCAGAGGTACTAAGGAGAAATCGATGGCGACCTCTATGCTACCCTGTATAGAGTATATTCTTTCTCGTAAACTCTCGAGAAAGTCTGGGCCGAGATCCGACCTCTGTAATCCACCATTCATAAGGGTTTGATAGATTTTACAAAACAGTTTGAATTTCACAAAAATTCTACGATCTCCTGCTTTTATCCCTCCTATTCGCTTCCTCACTTTTTCCAAGGTATGATCTCTATCGTTCCTCTTCGTCTGGAGATTGTAGCTCCCTAGAGTCATTTTCAAGAGATACGGAACTAATGTCTTTATTTACTAGAGATGATGCTGGATGTTAGGAGAATTTAGAAATAATTCTCTTAAGTGATCCTTTGCCTCCAATTTAATATATTGAGCAATACGGGGCTTAAATTAGGAGGGTTGTGTCTTCTGTAAGGGCTCAGTATGTTAATGCCCTTATCTAGTTTTGTGACTGATTCATCTGTACAATGGGATTTTTCGGACATCGATGACAATCGGTTGACTTTACCTCGGGATAAACGAGCCAATGATCTTGTTGGCCACAATTCCAGCAAATATTCACTTCCCGATTATTCTGCGCCTTTTTCTTTTTATCTATCTTGCCCGATATTTTATTTGTCGAGCTATTTCCTTTTTTCCTTTATTTTTAGGCATTGAGGCTCGAGATGCATTTTCCTCGCGGAGAGGTTCTTCCTTGATTATCTCGGCTTCGCAGTCATTACCTCTAGAAAAGGAATCCTTTCGTTGATTCTGTTGCTGCTTATCTGGGGTAGTCTGTGTCCTCACAGCACTTAAAGATTCCTTGAGGAGGTCTAATAAATCTGCTAACGTATCCTGTAAGGTTGATTTCTCTTTAACAGCGGCTATCCGATTCCTCTTTGTACGCATGTCCGAATAAGCGGAACTCGGAAGAACACAATATTGAGATGTATTTGGAGGTCCAAATATTTTTCTCCTCCTCGCTTTTGTCTCCTCTATTTTTCCGAGGTCAATTAATTCCTCCAGAGGTAAAAGCTATTTTCGACAAATCTTCTCGTTTAAATCCGGCTGTTGATTGGATAGATAGTGTAGACAGTGAGCTATGTCAAGCTATTGTTTTAGAGTGAGAGGCTCGTCCATTCTATCAAAAATTAACCTCAATTTAGTTATGTAGGTGGATATCCTCTCCTCTTCGTCTTGTGTACGGCTTCTTGCCTCGATTTGAAGTTTCAACTGTATATTTTCGCAGCTATACTCTCGTCTGAAAGATGCTATAAACTGCGCTCAGGTCTGCATAGTTTTCTTGGCTTTCCTGAACCAAATACCAGCTATTCCCTTAAAAACTAAAGAAAGTATCCCTGTTGATTCCTCGAATGAAAGGCCAACGCCTGAAACACAATCCTCGAGAAGATCGAGAAAATCTTCAGAGTCTTCATATATTTCTCCTTAAAGTGATAAGCCACATTTTCTGAATGCACTTGAATTTTTTACATACGAAAATCTTGTAGGCCCTCTGCTCTTCTCTCTGGAGGAACCAGAGTTTCCCCCTCCCCAAGGGGAAATGTAAACGGATGAGGCTGCACTGGTGTGCTCCTTGGAAGAGATTGCCTTGCATCCGCAGGTAGCGGCCGTGAAACAATTATTGAAACCTCCAAACAATTAGTTGAGATTAATCCAGGATTACCTTTTCCTATAGTATTTTGTTGTGCCAGTTGCTGGTCAATTCGTTTCCAAAAGGTATGTTCATGACCATTTGAAGGTAACTATTCCTATGCAATCCTTACAGTCGAGGAAGGAATTATCCTGTTTACCTTATTAGCAATTGTTGGCATACTTGGAGTTACTGTAGTGCATGTATTTACCACTATCGTAATTATATTTTGAGTAGTACTTGTTATATTATGCATATTTAAATTTTCAAGAAAATTTAATGCATTTCTACTCTGTACATTCTGAGTTGAATTAGAGGCAGCATTACTCGCTCCTTTATTGCAATCCATCGACTCATCAGTTAAGCCAACATTTCTTACAGGTTCCTCGAGACCTCTTTCATCCTCTTCGGGAGTCCAGCCAATCGCTTCGAGACCGAATTTTTCTCTAATTTGATATATCGCGTATCTCCATTTTATTGTTCTTAAATTCCCTCTTGTGTTTAGTTTAACAAGGGGAACCCACGATCTCTGGGAAAGCGATTTTGCTCAAACTTTGGAAAGTAGATTATGGTACCTGAAAATGAAGTTTAGAACCAATATTTGCGACTAATGGGCACAATTTTACAAGATAACCGCTACTTAAGGCAAATACGTAATCATTTATTAAGTTGCTTCACGCTTTATAACTCAGCAACAAACGAAAAAAAAAACTTTTTCTTATCTAAAAATGAAAATTGAGAATGCGACCTTCAATTTGAGAGGTTATGTACGTAAATAGCTGAATCCACTCAAAAGTTATGAGAGTTTAAAAATTAGGCACAATTAGTATAAAAATTAGTATAAAAATAATATAGTTTTAAGTGCAAGATTATGTCTAATTTTGAAACGCTCATAACTTTCGAATGAGTAGAGCTTTTGACTTTTACAACCTCTCAAATTAAAGGTCGCGTTCTCTATTTTTATTTGTGTGTTCGAAACATTTTATATTTTATTTAGTCGCTAATCGAATAGTGGTTATCCTAAAAGATTGGGCCCATTGGTCACTAAAATTGTTTCTAAACTTCATTTTTAGGTACCAAAAACTACTTCCCAAAGTTTTAGTAAAATCTTGTAAGTTTATCCATAATTTTATCAACTCTACTGGATCACAATCTCTGCAAAATTTTTCTGAGATTTTTCTTATGATTGTTAATTTCATTACTTAAACCCTGCTCTTCCATCTTGTTAACAAAAATGAAAACAAAATTTACTTTATTTTTCTTATTTTTATCTCAAAACACACCAAAAATATTGAACGAGAAAACAAAAGATAAAAAAAAATTTAATAGTATCTCTCAAATTTATTTTAAATTATTTAAGTTGGATCAATTTTAAAATTTCTAATCTCTCAAGTGTAATTATTAAAGGAGAAAAGAGATCAAAAAAATTTTTATTAGTCTCTCTCAAATTTATTTTTAATTATTTTAAGTTTAATAAATTTTAAAATCTCTAATCTCTCAAGAGAAAAGGAGAGAACAAAAAATTGTATTTATCTGTTAATAAATAATTTATTATCATAATTTAATTATTGTTTAAGATTATTATTTAACCTCTTTAAATAAGATGGTAAGAAGAGCCGATTAAGAATTATAATACAAACGAATTTAATGATCTCGAGCAAGAGAAATATCTAAATACTTAAGCGATCGTATTTTTGTCTCTCGAGTAAACTGTTACACGGAATGCAAAGGTGAACACAACTAGCAGGAAAGAAAAATCTTTCCCTAGCGTCAAAAACGAAATTGCATGATAATTTAATTACTTAAATAATTTATTAAAAATTAATAATCATTTATCTCAGAACTGAAATTTAATAAATAATTGAAAGTCTCTATTTTAAAGTCGAGTATCTAAATCAAGTCAACTAAATTAGCGAAAGACCTTGAGTGTACGTAATACCTTGAGTGTACTGTCTCGAGGTCGAAACGTTAAACAGAACAGTGTCGCATGTAAAGATATACATGCGATCGCTCTGTACGTTTCCGAGAATTCCGCGCTCGATTTAATATAATCGATAATCTCCGAAATATTACTTCGAACACTTCAGAAACTCGATAACTGTAGCAGACTTATCTTACAATAAGGTGTTAATGTATAATATTATAAACTGTGATAGAATTTTATTTTGGTAAATTTAATATTAAATTTCCTCATATGGAAATTTTTATTCCTCTCGTTACAGAGAGAATTACAAAACAAATTTTAATACAAAAAATAATCATACCTTTAAAAAACAATTACATCTCACTATAAAATTAGCACCACACGTTGAGTGGCGTCATTAAAGATGTTACGTTTTGCTATGTGTAAATGAACTGCACCCAGAGGTAAGTTTCTATAGCCGGAAAAAATCTCTTAAATCTCGAGCGTCGTCTTCTGCACGACTGACGCGCACTTTCGAGTGCTAGGCTCGAGCGAAAGGTAAGCCTGTGAGTGGGTGCGTGTCCAGTTAATTTGGCTTCGAGATGGTAACGCCGCGTTAATGTAATATTACTGATTATTTCCGTTAATTCGAAATCAATATCATCTAATACTAATAACGCGGCGTCTCTATCACGCGAACGCGAATTCAATTATTCCTCGAAAGGGATTTATAGAGACAAAGCTCCACATTCTCACGCACACATTCACTTTGCTCTCAAACTTTAAATGACTGAGGACACCTGGTGAAGTGACGGCGATGGCGGACTTGGCGACTCCTCTGGCAGAACCTCGAGGCACTATCTTCTACAATCTCAAGGATGGGCGGGGGCGAAGGCTCACGTACTGGATCCTCTTGGAGTCCCGAAATTCTGTCGTGGTCGAATACTCCTAATAATTACAAAGAAAACCAAAATCACACCGACAGAAAGTCTCTCTCACGTGCGTCCCGCGCAATAACCAAAACGGAAGTAGCTCTTTCGCGATAAAGCTAGCGAGAAGCCGGCACACATATACACATGTTGATCGGTGCTCGATGCCGCATCAATATTATAGGGCGGCCAATACGTATATTAACTGTCTATGTGTATGTACGCGTATAAGTTACAGTTGAACACTCGTTTCATATTTTATCGAGGATTTATTAATGTAAAACCGCGAGATAGGCGTTTCTTGGGGGAAAGAAGTATGACCTCTTTCATCACGTTCTCTCTAGTTTACCGTGGAGAGATAAAATGTATCTTCTCTCTGCGCGACTGTATGCGTGCGTAACCGCTTAAGTGCGAGAGAGAAGAATGTGCGGCTGCCGTCGGGCGACAGCGAGACCTATTTTCTCGTGCATGCTGACTTATCCTCAGCTTGCAACGAAGATTTGAAATATCACGTTACAAATTCCCCCTCCCTAAAATGACGGTAAGGAGAGAAATTTGAAGAGCATTATTTTAAATACAGTATCTTAAGATACACATTTTAAATACAGTATTTTAAGTATACCAATAAAATTGAAATGAAGTATTAAAATAAAATTTGAATGAACTATTATTTTACCTGTATTTTAATTACCAATATAATAAAGAGACAGCGTTTGTTTGTACGGTTATAAAAATCGTAAAAACTACTCAACCGATTACCACGAAATTTTGATATGATACATTTTTGGCATCGTGGAGTAACGTAGGCTAAGTTTTATATTAAAATATATCATAAATTATGAAAAAAATGTATCAGGGACTACTTTACATACGCGTAGCGTAGTAATATAGGGGAACAAAGACGTGCGACGATCGGCCGGCGGAGTACTCGTATAATTGCGCGTACCTAAACATTGATCGCCGAGGATGTAAGTAGGAGGATGAAACCCTCTGTCGAGGAAACCGTTTTCGAGTAAAAATTTGTTTACGCTATATTTTGAATGTTCCTTGGCGAATATTCTTAATTACTGTTTCGTTTTGAACAGATTATTTTATTTGTGGACATTTTTTAAAATGCCTAAAATACATTTGTGAAACTAAAAATATTCTTTCGCAATCTTCTGAGTGGTTGTGTGAAAGAGCAATAATAACACCTAGGAACACGTCAGCATTTGAAATAAATAATATTATTTTAGAAAAGTTAGAAGGAGAATTTAAAGAGCATAGATCTATTATCTCAGTTTTAAACACTGACGACGCAGTGCATTATCGACCAGAAATTTTAAATTCTCTTGATCCAGCAGGTTTCCCTCCGCACTGGCTTTGCCTCAAAATAGGAGCTCCTATTATTCTAATAAGAAATCTTAATCCCCCTAATTTATGCAACGGTACCAGGTTACAAATTAAAATCATGCGAAATAATATTATAGAAACTATTATTCTCACAGGCCTTTCAAAGAATCCCTATGATCCCTATTGACTTACCCTTCAAATTCAAAAGACTGCAATTTCCTGTCAAAACTTTCGCTATTACAATTCAAAAGTTACACAATTAAAGGGTCAAATATTGAAATACGTAGGAATTGATTTACGATCAGATTGATTTACCCATGGTCAATTATATGTGGGTCTCTCAAGGATTGGTAACTCTGAAAATTAGTTTATTTTATTACCAGAAAATAAAAACGCAACAAAGAATGTCATATACTCAGACATTTTATAGATCTATCATTTTTTAAGAAAAACATTTTTAAACCATTATTATGTTACATCTATGCGTTATAGCACGGGCGAAACCGCGACGGGGATGCTAGTTATGATTATTCTCATACTGATAATTTAAATAAAGTATTTGAGATAAGAAATTTAAAAAAAAATTGTTTATTACACAATTGTAAGATGCTGTATTTACAATATAGTAATATAATTCCCTTCATTCGAATGAATTTAATTAACTTAAAGTACAAAATAATTAAATATTAGTAATTGAACAATGTCATTATAATTTGTACGTATAAATATTTAATTATAATTTTTTAAATTAAAATCGATGTTCAACAAATCCAATTCAAATATAATAAATACAATGTTAATACATTATAAGAGTAAAAATATTGAATGAAAATGCGTATTGTGACTTCATACATTTATATGACATTTCTTACCGAAATCCTTAAGAATGTTCAATATTCAAAGCTTGTGAAAATCAATTATAAATAGTATTTTCATCATGTAAATGGCATATTACACTCTATAATTATTACTAGCAATTAGAAAAACATGAATTTAGCCTTCTACATTCAATTTTTTAAATTTATATGTAAATTCCATAATACATATCTGTACGACGGAGCCACTGAGTCGTCTAGCGACGCGCCTTCGGAACGCATCTAACCTCTTTTTCAAAGTACTCCGTACGCCGAAACGTAAAGGACTTACTAAGTAATAATTTTCCTTAATTTTTTTAATTAAATGCGTAACGTGGCAAATAATTATCTTCAATAAATAAATTCGATCGAAGTACGAGTACGATAAATTCAATAAATAAATTTAAAAAATAAAAATTAAATCTAGATATGCGTTACTATAATGGCAAAATAACGATTCTGGAGTCGGCGAAATTTATATAAATCTTCGTCACTTCGTTCGATTCGTGGCTGAGACCCTCTTTTCTCAGAGGGGATTGGTTCGAATATTCGTTCCGGGATTGAGCAGAGTCCGGCGTCAATAAGGCGCAGCTGAAATCCGCGAAAATTAACTACTCGTTCTCGCAATACGTCGAAAATCAATAAATGCGGAAATTGGCAACGACACAACGTACAAATAAATAAATGATAACGTGCAAAATCAATTAATAATTGATTTTTAATTAATTATTCTTCTCTCTCCGGTTGGCTGCGCTGTAGGCACCGAATAATACCAAGAAAGTAATTTGGTCGGCATATGCAACTATGCTGATTTTCTTTCTTCATCTTCTGTCGCAAAATTTATAAATTACAATTCCGCGTAACTTCGAATTATTCCGCAACTTGAATTTACCAGGCCTATGTCCCTCCGCTCGACATACAATTTCTGAGTCCAAAATCGTTATTTGGCCATTATAGTAGCCCGTTTCGGGATTTAATCTTTTTTTTTTAATTTATTTATTGAATGTATCGTATTTGTAATTCGATCTAATTTATTTATTGAAGATAATTATTTACCGCGTTACAAATCGCGCCTAACGTGGTGCATTGTTGAAGCGAGAGCGTCGACTGTGTGTGTGTGTGTGTGTGTGTGTGTGTGTGTGTGTGTGTGTGTGTGTGTGTGTGTGTGTG
>UELV01095442.1:0-13035 GCA_900490015.1 Megastigmus stigmatizans | reverse complement strand
AGTTTAGGTTCTACCGATAAGAGTGGAATTGGTTTTGGTGGCCAAGAATACTTTTTTCAGCAGTACGAGCTCGACAATCATGGAGCTACTAGTGCAAAGCGGGTCCGATTGTGAATTACGTGCGGTTATCCGTTTTTTAACTGCAAAAGGGTTAAACGGCAATCAGATTCACAGTGAATTGGTGACTATTTATGGTAACGAATGTATGAGTATGCAGATGGTGCGAAGATGGCGCACAGATTTTGTCGAGGAACGTGCAGAAGTGCACGATGAGCAGCGTGCATGACGCCCAAAAAGCGCCATCACCGACGATGCGATTGCCGCGGTTGAAAAAATTTCTCTCCAGACCTCGCACCAAGTGACTATTTCCTTTTCCCAAAGTTAAAAGAAAGTTTGGGTGGCCAGCACTTCGCTTCAAATGACGAAATCGAAAAAGTCGTTAAATCGTGGATTCAAAAACAGGGCACGCCATTTTTTAAGGCAGGTTTGTTTAAGCTTGCAAACAGATACAAAAAATGTATTGAAGTCCAAGGCGACTACGTAGAAAAATAGTATAAGAGTAAAAGAATAAAGTCAAATTATTTTTATAGTCTAAAACTAGTGTTTTATTTTTTTCCTAACACAGGGACACTTACTTTTTGAATACCCCTCGTAAAAGAGCGATCGATATCTATCAGTCTTATTGTATAAAAAAAGGAACTTTACAACACAATCACACATGCACTCATCCTATTACACACTCACTCACGCCAATAAATACACTCACACTTTCTAAAAAAATAAGTATATCGGACAGAACATAATAAATTAACATACAGAAAATCTACACGTTTGACTTTAGTGTAAGTCACTAAAGCAAACGCATAAATAATCGCAGATGCGGCCTGCAGCAGGGCTAAGAATCAAGATCGAGCAGGTGTTGAAAGATCGTCGTCTTAAATCTGCGCAAAAGTGGTAAGTTGCGCAGAGAGTCCGGGAGAGAGTTCCAAAAGCGCGCACATTGAACTTGGAAAGATCTCATTCCTACCTCCGTGCGCACCTTTGGTATTGAAAGTTCCTGTGCAACACCCCTGCTAGTGCTCCTGAGCTGATACCTGCTGAAAAAAGCTGCTGAAAACTGAGGTTCATGTAATCGAAGAATTTTATACATAATAATTGCAGCAAAATAATTCCTTTGAGTATCAACATGCAACCAGCCTAGTTGCGTTCTATAGGGGGTGATGGGCTCGTCCCTCCTAATACCATAGCTGTATCTCACACATGTATTACTCAGTCTCTGTAACCGTATTTTCAGCTCGTCGGACGCATCAAGCAACACTACAGTACAATAGTCTAGATGGGGTACACTCAATGGAGACCGGGCACTTATTTGCTTTTGTTTAAGTAATGATCCAGAATAGAGAAACGAATAGGTTCAAACGTGAGTTTTCAGAAATGTTACATATTTACACGCATAAATGTAATATTAACCGAAAAACCGACATACAGTTCTTAAAACAGGCATACAAAGTAGCTATAGACCATATCAGTACAGAGAGTTAATAGAGCATAGTCAGTTTCCTTTGGCCTTTTGGAATTATACACACACACGTATATATATGTATCTTCTTCTATCATAATTCTTATTGTTATTGTTGTGTTGGTTCGATTCAAATTTTCGTAACGTTTAGGTTCAGTCTTAGCTCAATCTCACTTTGACTTACATCTCTTTCTGAGATACATTATTTAAATTTGACTTTTAAATGTGACTTTTCCAAAAGAGCTTTTTATGGTAAATAAATTTTAAATTAAAACTGTATAGTAATTCTCGTCCTTCGTTTTATTAAAATTATGTTTTTTATAAAGTTTATAGGTGGTGACAGTTCATAATCTTATTACACACATTTTTAAATATGCGCTAGTTTTAACAAGAACGTTAGATGACGTTATCATTATGTCAGAGACGTTCGAGGAGCATCACAAACAGCTCAAGATCGTGTTAGGCCGCCTTATACAGGCCAGCCTAACGATAAATAGGCAAAAAAGTAACTTCTGTCAAAGCGAAGTGAAGTATCTGGGAGTCGTGCTCAACCAGGAAGGTTTTTGCCCTGACCCAGAGACGATTAGGCCGGTGATAGAATATCCGACGACTAAGAATCTAAAAAAGCTGCGGAGATTCTTGGGCATCGCATCGTGGTATAGGAGACTTTTAAGTAATCTCGCCACGATTGCAGATTCGCTCACTAAACTTAAGACAAAGGATCCTAAGTATGATTGGACGGATCAGCATCAGTTTGTAGTTGAGCAGGTGAAGGCGCTCATGGCCTCTGCTCCAGTGCTACAAACACCTGATTTTGAACGGAAGAATTTGCGATACAAGCGAATGCTAACGATACTGGCATACTGGTATTGGAGCAGTGTTACTTCAGTTTATCGAGGATGATGAACATATTTTAGAATTTGCAAGTAGAGTTCTCTCTCCTGCTGAAAGCAATTACAGCGTAATAGAGAGAAAATGCTTAGCAGTGGTATGGGTGATCAAGAAGTTCCGTCCGTACATTAAAGGTTACAAGTTTGAAGTTATAACTGATTATAGCAGTCTACGATGATTACGTATCCTGAGCGGTCCGACAGGATGCTTAACGAGAGGTCGTTGGAGCAACAAGGCCATAATTTCGAGATTGTGCACAGAAAAAGAGCGCTCAAGTGGATAGCGAGGAGACGGCCGTATATGGTGTCTCCTGGGCAAAGGGAACTAAAAACGAGTGGTATCTCCGACAAATCAAGACATTTATGTTGAATCCTCGCAAGAATCCAAAATTCAAGACGATCGAAGGGAGATTATGTTCTCATGGCCCCGATCTGCTAGTAGAAGGAATTTTAGGTGACCACGACGATGCTTGGAAGCTCGTCATCCCACAGGAAACAACAGAAAGAAATATTGCGTGAGTGCCTTGACAGCTCGACAGCTAAGCACTTATGGCGTGAAAAGACGCTCGCGAGGATATCGCAGCAATATTATTGGCCACGCATGGATGTGTGCGTCACCAGGTACGTATGGCAATGACAAGTCTTCCAGCAATGCAAGGTGGAACAGAAAGCACCTGCAGAACTAATGGGCCGCCGTATAGTGAAATACGGTGGACCGACCATGGCAATACGTTGCAGGTGCCATTCTGGGTCCGTCTCCAAGAAACAAAAAGGGGTTTGAATACATCTTGGTATTCCAAGATTTGTTCACGAGATGGGTGGAAGTAATACCACTCCGCCGTGCTGCAGGTGAAGCAATACTCGCAGAGTTTGTGAGGTGCGTATGTCTCCGGTTTGAAACACCCGAGGTAATCCTTTCCGACAATGGGACAGAGTTCAAAAACCGATTGATCGATGATTTCTTGACTGAAAGGGGGTTTCGGCATGAGACGATTCCACCTTACCATTCGCAGGCAAATCCCATCGAACGGGTTAACCGCACGATCAAGCAGATGATCATCGTTTTCATCCAAGATGAGCATGATCACTGGGATGAACATCTCGAAGATGTAGTCTTCGAATTCAACAGCTCGAAGTGTAGCTCAACATGAATGAGTCCAGCATTCTTGGTCTATGGCAGGCAACCGAAACCTTCAAAGTCGACGTTTCGCCAACAAGTGAACGCCTTACAGCAGCAATCTGAGGAAGAATACGTACGAGTTATGTGACCAAGCAGGATATATGGTTGCGCCTGTTCACGCTGAACAGATGAAAGCACACGTCCCAGACGAGACAGTTCCAGAGGAAGACAACGATCTCATAGTCGACGCCTAACCTCCGGGGGAAGGCGAAAGTCGTGTGCTGACACCCACGACTCCGTCAGCGAGCGCTGATGTTAGTGCAGCTAAAGACGCTGCCGGTGGGGAAGCGTCACATACTGAGAGCGCTTAGCCTACAGCTCAGGCTAATAGGAAGCGGAGTCGTCCCCGCAAAGCGGTGTACGACGTTCAGCGGCGGGGTGCTTCGGTAAAGCTCCCCGTTACGAATAATGTAGCGGAAAAGCAAAAACCGGGGCATCCGCCCGGTTTGATGAAAGCAAAAAATGTCAACGTTCGAGCGGAATTTCCTCCGCGAATGACGCATGCACAATGCCAAGCAACGAGCCGAGACTAATCTCCTATCTCTTGTGTCTTGTCTGTCCTTTACTTGTCGTAGAATCAATGATGGCACGAGAGGGAACTCAGGCGCGCATCGTCCAGCTGCTCGAACTCGGGCTAGAGGAGGAGGCGGAGTATTTCCTCCGCCACTCCATGGCGGTCCTCGGTCCAGAGGGCGGAATAAAGGAGCTCGAGGAGGTCAATCCAGCCTTGGAAAAGGAGAGTGGCCAGGAGGCTCTCTCCTCCACGTCGAAAGAGTCGGGGGAAGGAGAACCCCCCGCGATTTCAAGCGAGGGAGACCCAAAGCTCCCTCACTTAAGAAGGCCGTTGCGGCGTCCGAAGGTGGCCTACCGGGGGTGCTATCATAAGGGTCCGCGAGTACGAGTGAGAGATCGGGAAGATCGCGGCCCGCGCGTGGAAAGCCCGAAAGAGACCGCAGCTTTGAAACCGAACGGATATGATTCGGGGGATAATTTCAAGTTGTTATTTTCGCAAATATTGTCAGACGATCATGTATAGTACAATTTTCCCTTACATAGAATGATTTTTTATTTATAACATTATAGTTGTTCAAATATTTCGACTGTCGCGAGAGGTGACTGATCCGTAAATTATATTCACATATGAGGTGTATTAAATGAGCGCTTGAAGCGGACACTATTTTCCTGTTATTTTCAGTTGATTTCCCCTTCTTTTCTAATTACTATAGAATTAATAACTTCGGTTTTCCCCTCTTGTAAGCGTTACAATTTCAGACAATTCTTTTGTTTTTCATTTCAATATAGTGTCATCTCAGTATAATTTCATTCTCCTCAGTGATTACATCTTTTGGACACGATTAAATTTAAAAAATGAGTGATAATAGTGGACGTATAACGAGAAAATAAGTTTTTCGTGTTATTAAAAAATTTTAACTGTGTTCAATTTGGACAAAATTATTAACTAATTATTCGAGTCATTAAAAAAAAAAAAAAAAACAATTTTTTTCGTTTTTTTTTTGTTTACAGTATATTACGTTTTGAAAAGTCAGAGAGCTGTTGACCACCGAGAAATTATTATTTCTCGATGTTTTAGTATATAAGTCGAATAGGTATGTTTATAATTTTTGTTATTGTTGAAGTGTCTCTCAAGTTTGTATTTGAATTAAATGTACGAAAAATTGTTATTTAGATCACCTAAATAAGAGAGTATATATCCTGTAAGCCCTCGAAACGTAGTATTAATTAATGAATGAACAAAGTATTTGTTGAAAAAATATAAGTTCCATGAAGACCGACTTAATCTTTTACATTAACTGATAAAATTAGCTATAAGCTATGGAGTGAAAATGTTGAAATGCCTCATTTTTATGGCTAAAACGTGACAGTCACCCTAGACCACAGCTTTACACCTTCTGAAGGGGGTTAAAAACTTATGCTGTAGGAGAACACTGTCACGTTTTGGCTGCAAAAATGAGGATTTTCAACATATTCACCCCATAGATACCCTATACACCCTCTGGAAGGGCAAAAGTCTGAAAGGACCAGAAAATCTGAAAATTCAGACATTCTTACTTCTAGAATGCTCATCAATAAAATTCAGCCATAACTTCTGCTTTAATAAGTGAGTGTCGCATTTTGGCTTCATCGCCGGTAATGGGTTATCTCGAAAATACGCAGTGCGACACTTATTTTTTAATTCAGATTCGTGTTTAGAAGGCCAAAATGCATATAAATGAGTTGGTTTCAACTCCAGTACAAGGTTCTTTTGTGTGGGCCTTTGTAATATACTATGCCTTCTTTTGCAGTATATGTAATTATGGCATTATCGCATGGCGGGGTTTATAGCAACGGCTTAAATTTAGTGCAAAATTTACAAGACAGATTAATAAATTTATCTTCTAGAGAACTACAAAAATCATTGAGCCATTAACTATAAAATAGGCATCAGTATTAGAATTGATCGGTTATTACTACGAGAATATAAAAAAGCAATATATGCAATGGACTAGTGTTGCATACTAGAAACCAAAGTCTAATTCTACCAAACATACTTAAGACTATAATAAATAAGAGTAGCAAAATTATAGCAATAAAGGTGTACACTAGCTTCCAAATGAACTAATACCTTTAATGAATAAGAAAGTAACATCAAAAAGTAAGTTAATGAATGAATTAAAATAAATCAGAGAAATATATAATTATTAAATAATATATGGATACAATTATAGGGTTATCGTTATACATTGGTAGCTGGGATATATATATTTGATTACTTAAAGATAAAACCTCTCCCTCTCGATCTCTTCGAGCAAAAGAGACTTAAACTCACAATTTTTCGTGGAGGTGTACTGTATTGGAAACAGAATCTTAATACCTTCAATTGATGAGTATATGGAGAATAAATTTTCGGACAAAGAAACTAAAGAAAATGGGATAAAAATATAAATTTCGAGTGGGAGATATGTTATCATTAAGTAATGAAAATATTAATTTTAAGCGATAGATTAATTTTTAAACTTAAGAATCATGCATTGGATCACAAATATGTCGCATCAGAGCGTTTCCAGATTTTAATTGTAAGAGAATACTATTCACTTAAAAGTGGGCACTGAAAACATTCGTCTTTCAATTTTTACTCAGTTCATACCTTGCATGTCATAACAATTTGCTTCTAAAGTAGGGTTGCCTGTCATCTTACTGATGAGCCTAGTATGTAACTTGTAGCGAAACGAAATTTACGTACATATATTTTTGTATATTGATAGTTTATTTAACATTTATATGTCGATTTATTTTTCTTTAGTTCTTGAGATTTATTCTCCACATATACTTATTTAGTAAAGGTATTAAAATACTGTCTCCAATACAGTACACCTGTACGATATATTGATACTTTAAGTTTCTTTGGCTCGAGGAGATCGAGAAGGAGAGATCTATCCTTAAGTAATGAAAACATTAATTTTCAGCAAAATATTAATTTTATTGTTATTAGTTACAACCTTATTTTATGAAATTATTGCAGCTACACTACATATTTTGTATATCTAGTTTTAAGTTAGCAATAGCCATCACCTGTGTACAGCCTTTTAAACTAAAGCCACATAAATATAACACGGATTATCTCTTATATGATTTATACAGGGTGTCCTGAAACTGATTCAGAAAAATGAACAATCAGATAGATGAGGTAATTTTAAAACATACGTAACTTTTCCGTATTTCGATTAAACGTATAATTCTCGAGCTATTGACATTTAAAAATTTAAAATATTAGCCAATTAGCTCGCGTTTTCGTTACAGCGGAGCAAGCAATCTGTCACGGCCTAATGTTAAATTTCCGATAATTCATACCTGAAACAGAAAAATATGTTCATATAGGAAATTAAATTTTAAGGTGCATTTCTTGTTTTTCAAACTCGAGTCAAAATAGTGGACATGGCCAAAAAAATTCACAAAGTTGCAAAAAGCGGATTTTTGCAAATATTAAAGAAACTATAACTCTGATCAGACTTTGTTACATGAGAAAGTTGTAGGTATTAAAAAGATCTGTCGACTCGACTCTTATTTATACCGATTACATTGTTACTATTCGAGATATATCGAAAAAACTGTTAAAAATCGGGTTCTCTAGAACTCGTTCAAATTGAAGTTTGAATACTTGATATTCACTGTTAAGTATAGCTCACAGCAAGCTAAAAAAGTACTTTATCGAAAAATAGAAAAATGTTTATTATTTTTCCAAATTATCGATTTTTCGAAAAAAAGGTGCTCTCGGAAATCGGTCACTGTTGCCCAGCAGATGGTCTTAGAGTAACGATCGACGTCTTATTTTCTTCTTGAAGAGTTGTACTATTAAATGCTATTAAAGAATTGTAACGGTTTTATTAACTTTAAGGGTGAAAAAATTTCACCTTTTTTGGACATGTTTTCTTCAAATATCTTTTTCAATTTTTAATTTATGAAAATAGCTGTTCCGGAAATCGATTGCTGACATTTTTTCACGTATTTTAAAAAGAAAAATATTTTTCTACAACCTTCTGGAGTCGAGATAATTTTTTTTTTTTTGCAAAAAACATCTAGAGGATACAATTTACATTTTACAGCGATGGTCTTAATAGCGTTTAATGTTGAATACTTATATTTTCAATAAAAAAAATACTAGGGTATGTTATAGTGAATGGTAGTATTAGTAATTGAATAATAAAGTAAAGCATACGAGCGTGGCGCGCGTCAGTTGCATCGGGCGGCGGAGTGGGAGGAAGCGCCGTACGATTATTCTCAAACTGATTTCGTGCATTCTAAATCGATCGCACTTGCAAAATCTTCAATATCTCAGCTTCTGGATCACGTACAAATATCCTTTTGTACTTAATCTGAGGTAGCTCGACGAGATAGACACGAATATAATAGATAAGTTCGCATGTGAAAAAAATAGTTCTGAAAATTTTTAATTTTAATTTAGTTTCAATTTTTTTCTTTTACCTTTTTCGTCATTTTAATTATTATTTCAAATTACAAACGTATATTCCGTGAAAAATCTTAACTTTTTTACTTAGTAAATCATACTAACATCAAGCGTGTTGATGGTTTCTTTAACAATCATCTTTATTATTTCAGTAATTAATTATTTGTGATACACAGTTGAACCACGTGTTCGTCAAGAAGAGCAAGAATATGGATCAGAACACAATTGTCTAATGAAGAGAAGAAAAATGTTATCAACATAATAGACTTTTATATAACACTATTTTATTTATAATGATTTTATACATATTTTATAGATAGTTATGTAATTAAATAATTTTGGAATTAAATTAAATTCTTCGAAAACCGCTGGGTAACAGTGGCCGATTTCCCAGCGTACCTTATTTCGAAAAATCGATATATCTAGAAAAATAATAAATATTTTTCAATTTTTCGATAAAGTACTTTTTTGGCTTGCCGTGGGCTATACTTAACAGTAAATATTCAATATAAAGTATTCAAACTTCCATTTGAACGAGTGCTAGAGAACCCGATTTTTAACAGTTTTTTTATGTATCTCGAATAGTAACAATGCAATCGATATAAATAACAATCGAATCCATAGATCTTTTTAATACCTACAACTTTCTCATGTAACAAAGTCTGATCGAAGTTATAGTTTCTTTGTTATTTACAAAAAACCGCTTGTTCAAAAATGCAAATGAAAGCTTATTATCTATATTTTAGATATCTTTTTGTGAAATTTTCTACAATTTATATTGGCCTTGCAATAAATGTTTTAATACAACCATGATTTCTTATATCTGTTTATTAAATGGGCATTAACTTGGGCCCCAGGGCCCATTTGACTAAAATACGAGACACGTATCTGTTATTTCTGATCGAAGAATGTCTTGTTAAAGTTCCATTTGTATCGGTTTCCAGGACTCCTAGAGTTCTCCTTAATAGTACACACGCGAAGAAAGACTTTAGCTTGCATGCAAATAACTATACATTATTCAAAATACTCGTTTCTTTGTATAATATATTCAAATTAAATTTAAATTACGGTTGTCTTAAGAGTCGATTCTTATTGATGTTCATGACGACGATTCAGCAATTATTTTACTGCCCTTTTCAAGTCTACATTAATTTTTAATGAAATACGTATTAGTTAATTTACATTTATAGACCATATTACATATATACAGGTTGGAAGGCTATCGTCGCATTGGCTATACACCATTCGATAGATCGCGAAATTCTAAGAACCAGGTATCTTTCTCGTTTTTCGATCTGACAAGTAGTTTCCGAGTTATTAATTGTTAAAAGTTTGTAATTTCAATTGAATTCATGTGCATATCCAGGTCCTGGATTTTTGTAACTAATTACTAAACATTGAAGTTTATGTAGATTGAGTGCCCTTATTAGGTGCTACTATGTGGATGATAACACCCAAACAGGTAATTAAGCTTTATTCGAATTTTTGTATTTTAACTAAATTGAAAAAAAAAAAAGTCAAGAAATGCGAATATTTAAGCTTAATTACCTAGTTTAGGTGTTATCATGCGCATGGTAACACTTAATAAGGCCACCCAATCTACGTATACTTCAATGGCTAGTAATTAGTTGCAAAATTCCAAGACCTGGATATGCACATGGATCCAACTGGAATTCCAGTAGAATCGACCTGGAATCTGCCTGGAATTCTACCTGGAATTCCAGCTAGAAATCTAGCTGGATTTTTTCAACAAGGCATACATCTAGCTCATTAAGAAAACTGCTTTTTTATTCAGAAACTCATCCTTGAAACGATTTCAGAAGCGAACGCAGTTGTTGATTGTAATTTAGAAAGTAAATACTAAGCAAAAAATTAATTACTAATTAGGTTATAAATCAATAATAAATATTAACACATCAACATGGACATGCCCATTATCCTTCTTCTAAACTTTCTGCGATACCTTATGCGAGTATTCCGTCCATTGTGAGATGGCTAATGGTGAATAAATTAAGCTAATTTACTGGATCAGGACCTAAATGGTCTAACGTCATGAATTATTATGTCATAAATAAGAAAGATGAATATTATGAATATTTCACGGTGAGAATACAATCCTGTTGATTTATTTACTTTTTTTTTTTATTAATTCACTAATTAATTTAATCCCACAATAAAATTAACTGATGTATTGATCAATGCATCTCCTTACAAATATTTTAAAATCAAGAAAATATTCTACTTTAAGCCCTGGAGTCAAAGCACTCAAACTAAAAATTATTAGAAGCGTACTCTAGTATTAACCTTTACGGCTAAACAAAAACGATTCAGTATCCAACCTCATCTCGAAGCACACATATCTTTTCAGTATTTTAACGGTAAAAAAATATTTTATGACACTCCGCGTGAGGAGCTCGATTTATCGTACACGTGAAAAATACGCGTTAAATTGGGCTTCTTGTGACAAAAAATACGGTTCGATACATGAGTAAAAAATAAATTTCACTCCCGTGTGAACATTTACGCACAAGCGAAGAGACAATCACTCTATCGCACTAGTATTGAATATATATATAGAGTTGAATATTTTAAAAACAAAAACGGATTCTATGTCAGCTTTTAAATGCAGTATATGGTATAGTAATCAGGGTAAAAAACGAGTGAAGCGTTTTAACGAAAAAAACCTTCTCTGTCGCTAATATATTTAAGTTGCACCCAGATGAATAATGAATTAAGTAAACCTTAGACATTTAAAAACCTAATAATAATTTAAAGCTCTCGAGCTAAGCATTTTAAAGTGAATTATAAGGTACACCTACACGTATTTTTTATATTTACCTAAGTAAAAAATAAATTAAGTAAACCCTATGTCTTTATTTTAAATAACCTGATGCAATGATTTCAATATTTTAACTTAAAAAAAAATATTCTCTAACTTACATCTTTTTAATGCAATTTGATAAAATAATTAAGGAAAAAAGGTAAAGCTCTCAAGTTAAGCCATTTTAATCTCAAATGAACTAATAAAAAACGTTTTTTGGTTATTATATTGTAGATACAAACAGATAAAAAATAAATTTAGTAAGCCTTAAACATTTAAATTTAATAATCCAAAGCTAAACATTTTAATATTAATAAAGGTTATTCATAGTTACTTTTCATATTTAATTAAATAAAATATACTCTTTTATTTAGATGTCGATCTAAATCAAAGTACATTTTATCGGATCGAAAGGATCGTTTTTCACCTTTAAGTAAGTTCAGACATGAAAGTATTCCCTCATTATTAGATAAAAGATAAACTAAGTAAATCCAGCTCTTTTACCATCTAAACTGTTGTTTCTCGAATTGAGCATTTTAAAATAAAAGTGATTCTCTAAAATGTAATACAATATAATAGATAGTAAAAGCCTTGCTTTATTTATTTTTTATTCAGTTAAATATAAAAAATAATTACAAGCGAACCTAAAACCTAAAACCTTAACAATGTTAAGAGGTGCTAAAGTTAATAAAATTTGATATTTCCCACCCTACATTTTACTGACCAATGGTTTTAATCTTTAATACTAGTATACTTCTGTATAAAAACATATTTTTAAATCCCAAAGGCTTAATTTTTAAAATTGACTAACTTTTGAATCCGATTATAGAGCCAGAACGTCCTTAACTTATATGCATTATCTAGGTAAAGCTGAAATATAATGTAATATAAAATATAATTAGAAAAAATATTTATACGTGCTTTTCTTTAATTTACGTTCAAATGCTCATCTCGGAAGATACGGATTATTAGGTGTAAAAGCTTGAAGTTTAATTAATTTTTTGTATCTTATTATATTTATAAGGCGATAGTCAGAGAATATTTTTTGGGTGTTAAAATGTTGAATATAGAGAATCTGGTTATCGGATGTAAAAGCCTAGGGTTTAGTTAATTAATTGTTTTTCTGACTTTAAAATCAGCTACTCGAAAGAGTCGAATTATTACTTATATTCGGTGAAAACTTATGGTTTACTTCATTAATTTATTATCTGACGTTAAAATCATAAATTCGAGAGGAACGGGTTATTACGTGTAAGAGCCTAGAGATTAATTCATTTTTTTATCTAATTGCCTTTAAAAGCTGACAGAGAATATATTTTTAAGTTAAAATAATCAACTTGCAGTATCGAGTTATTTAAAAGACTACGGCTTACTTAATTTATTTATTATCTATTAGGTGCACAACTTTGCTTCCGCCGATTTTTTCGAAAATTTGAGGCTTTATTCTGAAAAAGTGATTAGCTGTTTATGATTCAAAGTACTGTCCGTCACTAGCCACTACTTTTTGCCATCTTTCGGGCAATTGTCGGATACCATCTCGAAAAAACGATGCGTCTTTTGAGGCGATCCACAAATCGATCCATTCTTTGACTTCTTCATAAGAATGGAAATGCTGCTCAGCTAGGCCATGTGCCATCGATCGGAACAAATGGTAGTCGGAAG
>UELV01095440.1:0-10741 GCA_900490015.1 Megastigmus stigmatizans | reverse complement strand
TATATATATATATATAAGATTAAAGTAAAACTACATATTTTTGCAATGAAGAATCACGAGTCCTTTGTAAATACTTTTTTTTAAATTGAAGAATTGCCCTAACAGAGTTTTCATTTTCATATTTAGTTACAACGCAAATATCAATATGCCGCGAGGGACAACGGCGATGGTAGCAACGCCAGCAGACACAGCGGAGCGTTGGATGAACTGAGAGGTGCCTTCGAAGTCGCAGAACGAACGTCGCCGGGTGTGAGCGAGAATCTTGTTAAAGAAATCCTTAAAGCGTTACTTCCGTCTAACCATTCGGACACTCGGCTTTCCATGCTAATGGAGAAGGTTATTTCAAAGTAAGTCGCTTTTCATCTTCATTTTATTTCAGCTGCAAAATAACAATTTACGAAATTTCTTCATGACATTGCAAATTAATTTTTATACGAACGAGGGGCCGACATTACATGCGTTACTTTTTATTTTAGGGATACGTAGGGACGTGAGAGAGCGAGGATTCGCAGAAGACTGTGTTTGGAAAATACATTGACACTGTAGACGATAGACCCCATTTTGTGGATCTGCCAAGTTCGTCAAGTTTGTTAACGATACCCGATTTGCAGTACCAGCTCCCCAGATCCTGCTTTGCGAGTCTGACATTTGCCTTCAAATCAACGTGATCTCGCAGGGTTTTTGCGTTGCACCTGCAACTAGGTTTTCGTTTTTTTTTTTTTGCTTTCGTTTTATTTTAAGAGTAACTGTAAAAAGTAAATTTGCGTGAAAAGTCGAGACGACTAGAGAACTTTGCAGGCGTAACTGCGTTTTCGTTTCTCTTCTATTTCAAAGAAAACTTTTTCTTCTTTTTTTTTTCTATTATTTGTTGGAAGTTTGTACGATTTGGCTGTTCAACGGAAGGCCAAAATTTGTTGACTTGTTCTTGCCTCATTGCAAAGCTATCCGGAATTCGCGCTAGTCTTCAATCGCCTCAAATATTTGACGATCAAAAGAAAATCATAAGAGAATATGTATTTGTAATTATTTCAAATGAATTATGAAAAGTAATTGTTTAATTACGTTTAATTCAAGTATTATTGTTGCAGTGCCAAATGTTTTGAATTTTTCAAATGATAAATTGTTGGTGCAGGATGTGGCGTTTAAAAGAAAAAATAAAACCTTGAGTACAAAATATCAAAAAAAAAAGAACATTAAAAAATATAGTTATAATAAAAGTAGTCCATCATAAATAATGAAAACTGAATCTATAGATATTAAGGCAAATGTATTAGCATATGTAACGTGCTTTTTGAAAAGGTAGGCATCGATTTTAAAAATATCACTATATGATATTTTTTCACGCAAGTAGCACTTAGACCTGATTATTTTTCATAATTCATATAAATAAAGGATGTTCAAGACTGCCTCAGATGTTTCCTTTTGCTCTCAGTAGTTGAACGTCGAAGTGTCCCTAACACTCGTACGATTCTTAAAAGATAGCTTCTGCAGAGAAATGTTTCAAAACAAAGCGAATAGCTCGGAGCAATGCTAGTGGCATGCGTTGTTAATTTTAAATAAAGAATAAAAAAAATAAAGCGATTAAGCGCGTTCCGGATTCTGTTTAAGAAAGAGTGAAATCAGAAGTAGAAAATCTTAGCCTCGTTGCCAGAGGCTCTGTAAATATGTATTTAGCGCGTTAAAATAGAAATCTTGTTCTAATTATCGACGTGCCTGCTAAATCGTCCTGAAAGTCCGCGATGAAAGTTCGCAGGACGCATCCTTAAATAGTCAAGGGAGCAGAGTGATTAATTTTGAACGATAGCGAAAGAAACTTAACAGCCAACTGTTGTTACTTGTACAAGTGAACGTAGTGTAGTTTGCAGTAATGCATCACGACTAAATAAATTTTTAATTCAAAATCTGTTCTTATTTGTCATTAAGAATAAAACATATTTAAATAACCATGAGGCTCATTTTGAGTTTCATTACAATATCTTAATCGACTATTTTCCGAGTACTGACGAGTACATTCTGAGTGGCTTTAAATAAAACTGTTTCATCAAAGACAATACGAAAAAGCTCTTTGCCATTTGCTGGACTTCATTATTTTTCGCGTATCGCGAAAATTCCCATAAAAGTTGCAGGACGTCGATGCTTAAAAAATCCACGTTGTTTGTAAATGTAAACTAATGTATTTTATAATAATTATAATATATACATATATAAATATACAATTCGTAGGCGGATTCCTCGTGAGAGTAAAAATGGAAGACAAATCGTGATACAAGAATGATAGAATTTAAAGAGAGCGTAAGAGTGAGAGTCAATAAAGAAAGTCGATAAGAATATCGAAGATAGAGCTATTATAAGAAAAAAAAAAAGATAAAACAACAATGTAAAGTTTAATGAAATAAGACTAAGTATTAATTAGTGACGAAGATATGGATGATAAATACAAACATAAAAAATACAGACACATAACTAAAGGTAAGAGAGCAGAAAACGTTAGGTAGTTGCGTTTATTCTATTTAACGAGTTTACAAAAGAATTCTCGTTGTAACAGCGTTGAAAATCGCAGCTAAAGAAACAAGATTATAGAAGCTCAACTCGACAACGCGTCCTTTACTTATTGACCAATAAATTATATCAGTTTTATAGTTTTTTGGTTCGCTTTTATTTGCAAATGGTCGAGTTTTGTGAACTTTGAAAAGGAAACTACTCTTACGTCGCTGCCATACTATGCATACCTTGGCGATGCATCGTTATCCCTTAAAGAAATTCTTTTTAATTTTAGATAGCTTTGTCGAAAAAAGAAATAAATATTTTACTTCTTTTTTTATCAAACTTGGAAATATTTTAAATTACGTTAATTGTACTTGTTGTGTAATAAAAATAAAATTATTTCATAACTCGATATCTTTAATTTCCATTTCAAACCCCTTTCAATTCTGTTTAGTTGTATATATTTATCATATTTTTTTTTTAAACTTCATTATGTCTCGTTCATTTTATAAATATTTATTAGTTAATAATCAGTAATAAGATAACTATGTGACTATTATAAATTAAAACGATTAAATTATTCCGCATGTACCATGAATGTGTAATATTGAAACTCTACAAGCATGTATAATATAAGCATATTCAAGAATTTACAATCGTTTTTAAAAAAATGAAATGTATATTAACAAATTAAAAATAGGTCTTCATAGTACTTATTGTAAAGTTATAAGGTTTATATTTCAGAGTTATGGAGTTTATGTTTTTAACATTATCAGATAATCAAACATCATTTGCATAGCTCATATAAAAGAATTTCCTTTTGATGAACTCTTTTGCAGTGATAGAATGTTGTACATGAAAAACTAAGAATATGAAAACAAATATGTAGGTATTTCACTTCAAATAGCCACTGTTACTACAATAATTCAGTATCATGAATAATGCTGTGTAATGTCATTTGATAATATGATAAATACAAAGTCCCGCTTTTGTGCAAGATGTAAATTGACACCTTGGTTACAGCAACGAAAATTCATGGACCACTAAATAGTAGGATACAATATTGTATAAAGTTTTAACTGAAAAATTATAAATTGTTATGGAAATGTAAGTTGTTAATGAAGTTGAAGTTTTCAATTATTGTTACGACTAATTCTCAGATATTGAGAAATCATGGAAATTTTTTTTTAAATTTTCACTACAAATAAGCAATACTAATTATAATGAATTTGTATTCTCTTTTGTAATAGTTTATTATACTTCATTCAATTCTTTAATTTAGTAAAATCAACGGCGATAATAATACATTGATAAAATATGGCGAGGTCTGTTTGTTCATTAGGTGCTTCGATTACTTTACGTAATATATATTTTTGATTGCAAGTTTAATTAAAGTCTTCGATTTTGATATCTTACAATTATAAATTATGTGAATACAATGATTTAATGATATAAATCAAATAATGTTAATACAAAGCCATTTAATAGTTAAATTTTTTGTTGAAGGAATTTACTAATATTAATTATATGTAAAAATAATTGTGTAATATTCTCATTCATTTATTCAACAGTATTGGTAAAGTTAAGCACTTGCATATATTATGATATAGGCAAGTGTCTAACTTTACCAATACAGTTGAATATATGAATAAGAATATTACACAATTTTTTATACATATTATACCCTGGTAAAAAGTTGACGAGTTTGACTAGTCAGCGTGCTAATCAAATGGCAGTGTTTTGTGGCTACTGAGCTAACAATATTCCTCCAAATATTCTATATTAGGAATTATATTGTTCAGTTTTGAACTAGCTTTCAATTATATAGGGTCTCGTTTGTAGTATATTTAGAAAATCTATGTAAAAACTGGCTGGAAATTCCACATTTTTAACAGAGTATTAGTAAATTCCTTCAACAACAAATTTAAATATTAAATAATATACTTTTAATGTTGGAAATAAACTTACAAAATACTTTCCTTTTAATAATATAACTTTCCTTTAATATAACTTTCTAAAAAATATACTTTTAAAATTTATGCCAATTCCCTGCAATGCAGTTACAAAAATAATTACAGAAAATTGATCATTAAGAAAGTTTTTGCAGTTTCGTCGAACATGGATAAAACCCAGATTCATAAGTATATCATTTAAAAAATATCGAGAAATTTATTTTGGTACTGTGATTAGTTTTCGAAGAGCTGCATACTTTGTTTACAAGCACATTCAGGCTTTGTTATTTTCACGAACTTTAAAAATTCTGGATTATCTATTTGCCACAGTCAACGGATTAGTGCTAAACACATACTAAGTCTAAGGCTACTTTTTCACTCTCAAACCATGTATGCACAGTAACGGATCGAGTAGCTAAATTGTTTTACTTTTTATATTTCGAATGTATATTTATTACAAGTATAAAAAAACTGTGTTCTACGCAGTTTTCCGATGCGTGTTTGTAAATGAGATTAGTTAAACTCTTTTTAAATGTAAGTATCTAATTTTATTTCATTGCAACTTATTGCAGTATTTAATAGTAATAGCAAAAAGATTTTCAGGAAATATTTAAAACACGACTGTAATACTAATATTTATTCTTTATAACAAGTTAAAATTTATTGCATCATTTATTGATTATTGATGCAAATATATCGATATAGAGTCGTCCAAATTGTGACCAAATTATATAAATAATCCGAAACGATTGGAAATAATGAGAACTTGGAATTGCATGTTTGCCTGACGTCGTTACTCGTATAAAATGGAAGTAGCATTTCCGAATATTGATAAGTTTCGAAAGACATTTAACTTCCTGTAAGAAGCTAGACTCTATCGCCATTTGAACTTTATCTTTTCACTTGATCAACTTGATCCTAAAATATAATTTAATTTAAAATATGTTTTAATCATAGAATACTGTTTTTCTCTCGTAGTTATTAAATCTTTGCAATTACTGAATTCTAAGCATAATGTGGATTCGGTCCGTAAATGTAATTAAGAGTTTTGTTATTATTATAAATAAATTGCATTAATTCACAATAAGTAGTTCTGTAACTTAAAAACTTTATATACGTATAGAGTATATAGAGTTATGTATTTTTGTCATTGGAAATCATATTCACGGAAAGTAAATCAATTTATCTTCTGTATTATTAAATAAAATTGCCAAGGCAGTGAACAAAGAAGATTACCGATCTCGAGGAGAGTGAAACTTATCGCCCGATCTAGGCGTAAGTGACATTTAAGATGCAGTATAGGTCTTGTGTGGGGCTCTATGAGTCAATTTTCAGTCATTAAAAACTGCACTCTAAAGTCTCCAACTGACACATACTCTTTACCCGAGAGGAAAAGATATAAAAGGCTATAAGTAACTTTACAGTAGTAGATACAAGTAGATAAAAGTAGGTCCTCAGGAAATCGAAGGATCTTCTGGTTCAGCAGGGATCTCCTCCTGCAAAAACCTATGCCGGTTCTTGAACAGCGGGGGGAGGCGGAAACAATGCCGCTTCTGGCTCATCTGCATGGGCGTGAGCCAAAACCCACTTATCTACTACACTTCATAGATATAGGTATAGATAGATAATATATAGTTATGCCACCTCAAATTCATGATAAACTTGTCAGTGTCTTGCACATTACTTATGTATTTATCTTTCAATCTGATTCGAGCGAACTGTGCATAACGATTTGAAATGTTACGTTGGTTGCATTGCTCGTTCAATTCTAATAAAGAGGTACGTGATAAAAAAAAAATCGAAGAAAATTCATTGAAAGTCAATGCTTTACTGAATATATCTTTTGCCACTCCCATGCATTTGGCACAGAGACGAATTAACATGGTTTTTTAAAGATATTAAACAGGAGAGTCAATTTTTTTCAAACCGGATGTCTTTTTATGCAAGATAGTACACGTATCATACTTTTGCCTTGTAATTGTAATGCAAGCCAGTGTTAAGATCCTCCTTTTAATAGCTTTCATAATCGACTTAGCTCAATATGAATAGTTAAGTTTATGATTTATTCTAAGGTTTCGGAGGAAATCGTATTTAAACTTTATAATTTCCTTGATAAATCAATGTTTGATTTATAACCGCTCTTATAAATTATAATAAAAAATAATACTTTTATTCCGATTTATAGCTCATAATATTGTATCAAAACTGGGGAAGATATGTGAATCAAGTTCAAAGCTGCAGCATTGAAGAAATATACACACATTTATATGTATATATATACTAGGGGGGCCAAGCCCTCTGCTCGCTCCGCTCGCAAACCTCCATGAAAAAAATAGATAATATACTTACGAAATGAGTTTTTTATATTAGATAATAGTAATAGAAGTAATAACTTTTATTTTTGTATATTAATAAAATAAATGTATAAATATATTGACTAATTATTTAAGTAATTTATTTAATTATATTATTAAAAAGTTATTTTAATAAGTTTAAAATAGATACGTATATTGTATATTGAAATTGTTTATTTCTTTTTTTTTTTTTTCATAAATTTCACATAAATAATTTAGATATTTTTCGTTGTATTCTAAATATTCTCATATTTTCTTGTTAATTTTTTGTAATTTCTTACTCTGGCTTGAATTGGCAATTGTAACATATTTGCCTTGTCTTGCATCCCACTCTTTTGACACATTGCTTACAACAATAAATTTTTAATTTATTGATACATAGTGTATAAAAATTTGTTTCATTTTAAATATACACAATGGAAAATGTTTTTTTGATATTTTTTAAATATATTCTAGTTTAGAATTAAATAAAATTTCATCTATTTGATTTAATTTAAATTCAAATTTAAAAGATTTCCTGAAAGAATTAGTATTAATTTAAAATGATTTGATATTTGTCCAAATGCAAAAATTTCATTTAAATTTTGTTCACTAAGCTTTGTTACAATTCATTCATAATCTTCATTTTTTTCAATTGAATTGAAAAACTTCATTAGTTACGTTTATTCCGTGTAAAAAATAAATAAATTTAGTACATATTATTTTTATATATAATTTAACTCTATATATCGCTTATAAGCTTTCATAAATGGTTGGCTTCGAATCGGTATTGTAAGTGATTGATTGATATAGTAATACGTTATCACACATATCGCATTTAAGCTATTAGTCTATCCTCATGTTTGATCCCAATAGAGCACGTTTGATTATGATGCTGAAAGTAAATAATGAAGTAAAGTAGAGCTGGAGGTTTCTAATATAAAAACGGAATTATAGTCGCAAATTTCACGTTGAAGAAAACGAAAAAGTTGCACCTTATTTAAACCTTCTTGTTTATTTAATATTTCCACTATTTAAGTTAGTTTTTTCTTATTACTTTATACAACATAATCAAACGCCTACTTACTTTCAGCACCATAAACGAAAGCGCCAATTAGCTTTAAATCGAACAATATAGTTTTATTTAAGGATCAAAAGTATCACCACTAGAACTAAAACATGATGTGCAATAATAAGTGCCTTAGATTTTTTTCACGGTTTTGAATGTAAGTAGAGATATTCCGATACCTATTTATTAATTCCAGGGCATAAATTACGAATATCAACTTTAGGATAATGTAAAGTTAAAGGAACATTGTTTAAAAAATGCATAAACATTACACGAGCGAGATCGCGTCGATTGGCTGCTATGGGATGGCGTGGATCGTGGGGGGATAACGCAGTACCTGCCTGATGCTGCGCTAAATGTTAAAACATATTTTTTTCATTAACGAAAAAGCGTTATGAAGCGTTATGAAATTGTTGTTTAATATTATTTAACTATTGCTTAAAACAGTGTAACTCTCATTTTTAATGTATGTGTTACAGTTTGGTAGTGATTATAATTAAAAAAAAAATTATCCCAGTGTGTAAAAGTTGTAGACAAATTTTTTTTTTAAATATGTAAAAAAATTCAAGCTTGAATCTGTTGTCAATATTGAACATTATTAAAATCGACTTGATCGATGTTAAAAATTCAAAGAATTACGTAGCTTTGTTTGCGCCATCAGCGGCGCCCAAGCAAGAAGCGTGTACTTACTTTATGCGCTGGTTCGAGGAAACAGAATTAAACTCGTGAGCGAGCGACTGACTCTTGGCTGAGGAAGAGGAAAGAAAGAGAGGGAGAGAGAGAGAGAAAGTTGGATATTCGTAATCTGTAGCTGTTACGAACAAACCAAGACAAAGTAGAGATTGAAAAATCAAAAAGATTAAAAAAAAACTTTGAATTATAAAAATCCAAAATGAAAAGCTAACCGATGCGTAAAAAAATTTAAAAAGAAATTCCTCGAAAATGAAAAAGCCAATGAACCTCCTTAATGCTGTGTTGTCCACGTATACATGCAGCTAATCAGCGTCCTTGGGTCGCTCTAAGACGTAACTGACATAGCAACACGCACGTACACGATACCTGACCTTAAAATTTCTTTTTGTCTGCAGTTATGCACATAGCGAATACCTATACGCAAAGCATAAGAAGACTACTTTTTTCATTGCCCTGATGGCAGGCTGTAAAACAGTCAATGATGAAAAGACCAAGCCGCAGATTGCACCAACATCCTATAATGTAGTATGTGCCTCTGGAACGACTGGAACGCAAGCTAGACATGGAAAACCTACGCTCTGCTTACAAAAACTTCGTATGCCCATAGGAACAATATAAAAAGGCAAGGCGTATCCTTATGTGGCGCATAATAGTCTTTTTTACTCGCACTTAACTTTTTCTGCGATAGCGATAGTGATCTGCCATACATGTCCTCGCACTCGTCCTCTCAAGTTCAATACTGCGTGAAATCATGGAAGGCCTTCCAAGAATATCTGCATCGAATCTGGGAAAAGTCGGGCACTGGCTGCCCCGCAGGAAGCGATCATGTCCTCCTTTCCTGGAGAAGGCACAAGCCAATAGGGTAGATAAATATCCTAGTTTTATAAGGTGTCACGTACGCGACTTGGCTGGTGCGTTCCCAAGCGCCTACTTGACACCTACCCTACGCCGAATTGGACTATCACGCGAGATAATCAGGATCGTCGGAGACGCTTATATAAGCATTTTAGGAACAAAGCGATTAACAATACTGTAAAGTTTCTCATAGAAAATATTAACATTCTCATTAACATTTTTGTGAATTAATAAACAATTCTAATCAGCATCATTCAATTCATTAACAATATTAACATAATCAGCCTTATTAAAATTTAATTGACAATTTTCATAACCTAATTTTACAATCCTAGAAAAATCAGATTCAAAAAATACAGGGGGATGATGTGAGTCAACGTCGACTAAAAAATCAGGAGAATCTATCTTCTTAAGATCCAAATCAGCAAATACTAAATCCAGAGTGTAGCCTTTTTCTTGATGAACTGGGTGATATTGATTCAAATTATGAATAGAACAACAATCACATATTAAACCAGCTGCATCCAGCACCTGAGGTTTTACATAACCCATCTTCTCATAAATTAATGGAGCATCACTTAACCATTTAATATTACTAAGGTTATAATCACCAAAAACTATAATATTACTGCAGGGATTCTTCTCAATTAAACAATCAATAGCATTCACATGATCGCTATAAAAGACTATATCTCCTTGCTGCTCTGGCGAAATATACGTTGCACCTATTATAATACTACTTGCTCCACTAGCAACTTTAACAAATATTTGTTCAGTCGAACAATCCACAAGAGAGCATCTAGATGAGGAAAGGCAGGAACGAATAGCGATCAGAACACCACCACCTCTGCTATGACAATCATTGAGTTTGACCGTTTTTTGAAGCAGACCTCTCAAATACTATCTTAGGAATATTACTTTGATAAATAATCTTTTTCTTAATCTCAGGATGACTCAAATTATAATTATCACATGACTCCTTCAACTTCTTGAAATGACTTCTTTCCATTTTAGTCTGGTCCTTGGAAACCTTAACATTATTCGGTAGCTTAGCCCAGTTATGTAGAACAAACATCACTTCTATTATAGAGTCCAACCGCACCATGACTGGACGACACACACCTTGTTTATATAAGCCAATTCTCTTAAGGGTTCTACCTACTTTCTCAGACTAAAAAAAAAGCAATTTTCACGATTTTTTTTGGAGCTACAAGTAAATTTATTGACATAAGGTTGATTGGGCATCATAAATACAGTCTTAAATTATACAAAAAAATTTTTTTTTATTTATTTTAACAAGTTAAATGTATAAAAACTGCGGGTAAACACAACTCCTTGAAATCGAGGTATGCGGC
>UELV01095439.1:0-10140 GCA_900490015.1 Megastigmus stigmatizans | reverse complement strand
CTAGTAGAAGCCTCTATGCCCATTTTATCTTATGTTGTGTCAGTTTCAAAAATTTAGCTTTGGCGTAACCTACAGGTCCAACCGATTGATCAATTTTGATTTTTCAAGGCTACGTATCGGGTAATGCTGATGTTGGCGGCATTTGGCTAAAACATAGGAATATCTTTATAATGGCATAACTCGGTCAAAAAAAATCGTAGAGGGTCGATTTTTTTTAATACTCGTTGGAAAGTTACTTTAAGATGGTATTTGTGGTTTTTTGAAAAAAAATTTTTGGTAATCCAAGCAAACGTGCAAACTATTGCGTTTTTTAAGAAAAAAAGTTGGTAGGCCTGATTAAGACATAGCAATGTGGCATTGTCTCGCAGCTATTGGATATCATTTTTTCCTGAAAGTGCACATAATTCCCTACAAAAATAAAAAAAATGATCTCAATACGATGAAAATTGACCGAGTTACAAGCATTTGAAAAAAGTCAATTTTTCGATGAAAAATTTTGTTACGATAATTTTGTTGCGCAGTGTATTTGCGCGTAAACCTTGAACGATATACGACGTGTGATTTAACCCGTTAAGCCCCAAATGGACATTTCCAGACTTTTTGCATCGACTCTATTTAATATAAAATCGGTCCTAACAAAAATAAATAGAAGCCATTTCCGACGGAAAATTGTCTGAACTTTTGATTTATGCTGTCAGAATTTTAGTAAAATGGATATTAAAAAAATTATAATTATTTATTTAACAAAAAAATAATGAATTTCAGAATTATACAGTATATATAAATTTTTGCTACAAATCTAATTAATTTAACTAAGAATTTTATTTTTTTATCGATTCTGTACAATTTTTTAAAACTAAAATATTGACGTTTGAAGATTTGATAATCTTACTATGATCCTGTAAATTTTCATGTGTATGCAGAGCATGAAAATATCAAAATATGAATCACATATATGAACTGCGATATCTCGGCTTAAAAATGGTACATAATCGAAAAAAATTAAATTATAGCTTAAAAGACGAGCTTGATAAAGGAATTAGTAAGATTTATGGCAAAATTTTTGTTAAATTGTATACGGCAAAAATTCGAAATAACAGATGTTTTAGGTTTTTGAAATTATTTCCAACATTTGTAGTACAATATTTCGGCTTCTAATGAATAACATCGAAAACTTCCATAAAGTCTTTGAAAGTTAGAATCAATGAACGAAAAAATTTTTCTAGTCACAGAAAACTACCGATAAATTCTACGCAAAAGTAACAAATGAAATAGTACATTACGCAACTAGTGGGTATAAATGTTCCGAGCAGTATGGGGTTTTCAAATGAATTAAACTCACAATTGATTTAATGCGTACAATAGTATATTTATTTTATTTAATGTAGACCAACGGCCGAATGTGGTGCGATAACTCTTATCCACGCTCTCTCGTCTATCCATCTGTGATCCCCATCTGGCCTAACAGCCCTGGCAAGAACCGAAGCTCTTCCAGGCTCTAGGTGGCCCTCAGTGCGTAAGAGCTTGCGCTACCGTTTTGTCGTCGGTAATGCGCACTCCCCACGAGTACACGCTAGACGCTGGGCCTCATTGCCAAGGAAACTTGAGCTATCCATGCGTCTCTGGTTCACACCGCTGGACGGGTTCCCTTTTTATGCGTGCGCAAAATCGAACTTTGCGCACGGAGTGTGGAAAAATAAATTTTAATTTCGTGTTTTTTGTTAAATAAACAAACATAACTTTTTGAATATGCATTTTTATTGAAGCCTGATTAGAAATTAGAAAGTGCTGTAAGTTCACTGCTCTTGGTAGAACGTGAAGACGTATCAGATGTGGTATTTTCATGAATCACGCATTTAATCATAAAGATAACGTTGCGCATCTGTATAGTTTAACAGATCAATCTTGCCGATCTGTTTTCGATGTTACATAGGCACGGCAATGCACACTGGTCCATTTAAGTGCAAATTCATTGCTTGCAGATATCGTGCTTACCGTTTTCTTCGAATTGGTATACCTCCTACTGGTAGCAAGCATGTCGGTATTAGTGAAACAGGTTTGCCACGTAATGAACCTACTATCTGCTGGCTGACAACATTGTAACTGAGCGAATTTCCAAAAAGAAAATCGATAGACTTAAATTTTCTCTGTGCGGTAACGTTTCTCAATTATTCTCTCCTTCTTCATTTTCCTGGAAATTACTCCATTAATAATCATTACTTTTATAAATTCTCTCTAATTAGCTCCACAGTCAGATTTTAAAAATAATCGACAATTTCCTCAGAAAACTATGAAAATAATTTCGGAAAGTACAAGGTGCACGCACGAAGTGCCACAGACCAACAACATTGGGGTCAGGGAATTAGTTGCTTTTGTTTATTTTTATATACAAAAAAAACTTATTATTTAATCAGAGAAATTCTTTCTTCAGTAATACGCAAATATACCTATTATTAACGGAGTAATCGGTAAATGAAGTTTTCCGTAAATTTTCCTCTTTTCTGGGAAAATGAAGGAGGAGAGGATTAATTGGAAAACGTCATCGGATGAATCAAATTCAAGTCAATCAGTTTTCCTTTCGGAAATTCCTTCAGTTACAATGCTACAAGTCAGCGTATGGTAGGTCAGTAATGACGGTTTATCATGCGCGTTAGCTATTGTATGTACGAGATGCACATCCTGTTGAGTGGCATATGCTTCAGGTGATAAAAGAGCTTTGAGCTTAACGGCAACCGCGTAGGTTGGATCCCAGATCTAGTCAAAGAACATCGGGCAACTCACTCTACCGCGTACGCGGAACTGTATACATACGTGGCCCAACGGTGCTTTAATCTCTTTTCATTTTTGATATAGTCTAGCCACGTTAATGCGCAATTACATGGGTACATACCATCTTTGAGATACCTTTGGAATCTGCGTGACACCCATATCATTGCAAGATTCTCCTGCTCATTCAAGCGATAGCGTTTTTCGAAAATTTGCCGGACGCATTGCGGATAACGAGACGGTCACCATTGTCACCGAGTTGGTACCATATAGTGCCCATGGCAGTAGCGCATGCATCAGCTTATAAATGAAAGATTTGGTAGGCTCTGGGTGACAAAGCGTAAGGGCGCATCAAATTCTTTCTTAATAAAGCCAAACGCATGCTGCCACGCAGCTGTTTAGTCCCAAGATATACTAGATGACCGCAAATATGTAGTGGCAGCATAATAAGCCAGTAACTGGAAATATTCAACGTAGAATCTGAACCTGCCGTCCATTTTCTTCGCTATAACGATAGGCGAAGTATACGGAGACGACAAAGGTTAGACCATCCTATCAGCAAGCATCACTTTCACCTGCGTCTAAATCACGTTGTTTGTTTTCGATGGAACATCGAATCGATCTCTCTTTTATATTATCTGCTAGCTTCCGCAGCAGTATATTAATTTCAGAAAGTTTTAAAGATCTTTTTTCCATGTCTTGAGAAATATTTTAACTTGATTTAGAATTCTGCAACTTTGGTAGATATTATTGTAGCATGAAAAGGAAAGCATAGTTCGACGATGCTTTTGGATAGTCTCTAAATAAATTATAATTTCTAAGCAAAAATTCGATACATGTAAATCATTTAATTTCTTCTTTTTTAATTTTTTAATTTATTTAGAAAGGTACTTGAAGTACAATTATTTTGAACATATTCGTTACGCGCACTTTAAGAGCAATTTATAGGAATTTGAAAAACGATATACTTTTACAGTCAGGTATCCGGTTTACAAAACGAAATACCCCTACTACTATACGCGTAAGGCAAGCGTCTAAAGGTGAGACATGCGTAGTACCTTAGAATGACCGTATATTAGTTTATTAATGAACTGTATATAAGAAAGCGTATTTATCATGCTAACAATATTTTCGTATTTTAAAACAATCAAAATGAAAATGATTAAAAAAATAAATGGTTTCCAACATTTCATCATATTTTTTTATTATCGTTTAGTGTTTTTGTGCTTCTTGTTTTAGAACTTTTCATCATCGAGTAAAGATGACTGGCAAGTCTAATGTTTTCAGCGCCGAAGGAAAATATACATTCTTCATTCCTGTTGACGAAGGATTTAAGGTACACACGGAAACAATAATTTGTTAGTCGTAATGAAGTAAAAATACATATGAGAGAGTAGAATACCTTGTCTAAGAATACACAAAAAGTGATTTTAATTTTTTATAATATGAATGAGATATTATGATAATAGTAGTTACAATCATGTGATAGTTGAATATATAATACGATGCCGTTCTTTTATATTTTATTTAAATATATAATAGAGCTCAACTAAAAATAAAAAGTAGTCATTCCGACTTAAATAATAGTATCAGTTGGTGATTGTTACGTATCTTGTACTATAAAAATTTCAATATGGCTTTAATTCCAAGTCGTACTAAATAGTACACGTTATCAACTTTATTATGCGTTTTGAGTCACTCATCTATGATTTGTATGAGGTATACAGGGTGGAAGGATATTATCGGATTGGCTACATACCATGCGATAGATAATGAAATTCTAAGGACTTTTCTATCTTTCTCGTTTTTCGATCGGACAGGTAGTTGCCGAGTTATTAATTGTGAAAAGTTTGTAATATGAGCCAATCAGCGAGCTGCTATAGTAGGCGGCGGAACCAGCGGCGGCGAAAGGACGCATCTGTCGTCCGCTGATTGGCTTACCTTACAAACTTTTAACAATTAATAACTCGGAAACTACTTGTCCAATCGAAAAACGGGAAACATACGTGTTCCTTAGAATTTCGTGATCTATCGAATGGTATATAGCCAATCCGATGAAATCCTTCCAGCCTTTATAGAGAATTTAGTCAGCACAATATGCGATTGGTTTTAGAAAAACGTTGGAAAGATTTAATCGTGGATTTTACTTTCTTTTATCCAGTATGGGAGAAAACAAAATTCTATTTTGAAAAAATGAAATATTTTTAGTAAAATAGATTACGTGATATGAGTAATAAATACTGCATTTTAACTATCATCTCTCGCGATTTTCAATTTCGTTTTATTCCACTAGACCAGAGTATGCAGAGAATATAAAGATCAGCGCACTGTGGCCTCACATACTTTGAAATGGTACTTTTAAACCTCTAAAAAATTTCCAGTAGAGTTCTTAGAGCAAAAAACTTATACAATCAAAGGTTTCTCGCTTTCAAAATAAAGATATCAATTTTGTCCTTTTTAAAGAAAACTTTATTAAAAAAGATGGATGCATTCTAGAATAGAGCTTCTTTGAAATTTTCGTTGACATTTTTCCTCATATGAGAACATTTCAGTTTTTGGGATCATCCACTTTCCAGTCCTCGATGATGTACTTCCGAAAAATATTGTTCGCCACAGCATACGTACTAATGTATAACTAAATATATTACTAGCAAAGTAAGTAGCACGAGTGAGAGAGAGAAAGAGAGGGATGAGAGAGAGAGAAAGAGATATAGATAGATAACTCTTTATTTTACTAAGTAATAAAAATACAAAATTTTCTTATAAAATAATGAAATACTTACACTGAAAAACATAAAAAAAAATTTTTGGTACAATATAAAATATTACAGTCGTTTACATAATATAGCAGAATTAAAATCAGTCTTAATTATCTATCACCGTCAAACATATAAAACGAATACAACACAGATTATATATATACAAGTCAGGCTAGAGTAAGAGTCCCAGAGTGCATCGCAGACTGACTAAGCGTCCAGATCAAGGAGGTATTGATAGACCGCCGCTTTGAATCCACGCAAAGATAGAAGCTAGCGCAGACAATCAGGGAGCGAGTTCCAAAAGTACGCACCTTACACCTGAAAAGATCTTATACCACTTTCAGTAAGCACCTTTGGTATTGAGGGTTCTTTTGCAACATTCCTGTTAGTGCCCCTAGACTGGTATTTAGTAAAAAGGCAGCTATATACTTAGGTTCATTTAGGCCTGTTGCTTCCTATAGGATGTGATGTGTTTATCCCTCCTAGCACCATAGACAAATCTAACACCCGTATTGATCAGTCTCTGCAGTCTAGTTTTCTATTCAGTAGATGCATCAAGACACACAGCTGAGCAATAGTCGAAGTGGACAAGGACTAAGGTTTCGACTAACCTTCTGCGTAAGTTCTCGGTGGTACACTGTCTAATAAACCAGAAGCTATAGAGAGTTCTATGCACTTTTTTGCAATTTACTATCCAGTGTAACACCGAGGCTCATGACTGTGTCACTAAAGGACACTCCCCCCAGCTCAAAACATGGCAAACTGGCTTTTTTCAAATCATATTTCTTAAAACCAAACATCATTACTTGGGTTTTTCCAGCGTTGAGCCGGATAAACGCACGCACGGCCTACTTAGACACGGATTGGGCCACATGGGATAAATAGTCGACGCCCTTTAGAAGTTTATCGACAGGAACCTGCAAATAAACCTGAAGGTCGCCAGCACAAAGTATGTGCTTGATGATCTTGGAGTCAAAAGTCTCACGCAGGTCATTGGTATAGAGACTGAAATACAAGTAAGTTTCTAGATAATCAGAACAACTATTAGTTCTTGAAATAATGCAATACGTGCGACCCTATAGATGCGACTTAATCCACAGAAATGCAGTCCTTAAAACGCCAAGATCACATAATTTTCTTAAAAATCTAGTAGGAGAAATGGTGGCAAAAGCCTTGCTGAAGTTAAAGAGCATCAGCAGGGTAAGGGGCGATTCAAGCAGGGCAGTCTGTGTACTATGGTGTTGTCGAAACTCTGCCTGCAGGGAATCGAGAATGCCATTAGCCGACAGATATTCAGTTATTCGGGAGTGTGCAATCTTCTCCAATAACTTAGAGAGAAAGCACGAAAGTACTATTGGACGAAAATCAGAAGCAGAAGATGGTGCGGTAGTTTTATTAAGAACAACAAGCTGTGCCCTCTTCCAGGCACCAGGAAGATTCCCTCCCAGCAAAGAAGGAGTTGAAAATACTTACAAGATGTTCACCAATCATAGGAAGAGCCCTTACTGTAATTACTCGCACCCCTGACTCTGGAGGAAAAATGAGAGATAGCAAGAAATGCATCATTAAAATTAATAGGCTTGAATGAAAAGCCGCCCTCGGAGACAGCTAAATTTACTATTTTTTCATCATCGATGTTATGATTAGGCGTGACTGAGATAGCCGCAAAATGAGCGTTATGATCAACCGTGCTTTTTGCATGTGTGCGTGCATGTGTTGCGGCTCGCTCGCGACGCTCGCTCTTTGTCTCTATGTCTCTCTCCTTCTCTCATTATCATTCTCGCTCTCACTCTTACGCTTTGTCGTTAAATTACTTTTTCTTTGGCTGTTATTGAAGCAGTCGGTGCACACAAATATATTGCGGCGTGACTGCTTGGGTAGGGCAGTCTTAATGCACACTGCATGCCCCGGATTCTGACATTCTAACTATAGGAACATTTATCAAATATTTGAATTATTATAAAGGAAAAAAGTTTATTTAGAAAGTATAAAAGGTTAAGAATATTTTCTGATTAATTTTAAGGTGTATTTATATACATTTTTAAGAAAGTTAGTGCCTTCGATTCCATAAAATGTATTGTAAAATTAAAAAATATTCGTCACCTCAGAAAACTCTCTCTTATTTTTGCTATGTTCTTTATCAATGATTTCAACATTATCAAAATTTATTCGATGTTAAGTTTGATATGCGTCTAGAGCCAACGCTGACCTTTTTGAGACGTTTTTCACGTCGCATTTATGCTTGTCTCTACGTCTTCTTAATTTACGCTTACTTGTGTCTATATAAATACATTCGCAGTCGCGACAGCTAATTTTATATAGGATATAGCTGGTGTCTAATGGATCTAAAATGTCTTTAACAAATTTAATCATATTATTGAGTTTATTAACAGTCTTATTAATGTTACGTATACCTTATTTTTATAAGATAAAATTAATAGAAGGAGTCAAATTTTTTATGTATGACAAAACTATACTACATTTTAAACGCTTGTGGTTCATTTCATTAGATATATCAGTGTTTTTATTCGCACTGAATGTCATCTTCTTTTTAATGTACTTATTAATAAAACTTATTGGATAATTATTTGCTAACAGAAACCTTTTTACAATGTCAATATTCTCCATATTACGAAGCCATTAATAAATCACCTCAATCAATGTTACAGAAATACGTTAGGCTTATCGAGTCCTGGGAACAGAAAGGTGTGTTCGAACTAACTGATAGTTTCAAGAGCATTTAAAAGATACTTGATAATACTTCAATTGCCCGAGCGTATGCCCTTGTTAAGATTCACAAAACTAACTGTTCGTTACACATCATCGTTTCTGCACCGAACTCACCAACTGACAATCTATTATAGATAAAAGTTTATCCTTGTTATTTAATAGCTTTATACCGTGACTAACATCCTCGCTACAGAATAGCTTGGAATTTAAAAAGATCATTGATAAAACATACATTCCATATCATTTTGATCTTGTTTCATTTGATGTTGTATCTCTATTTTCAAAGCTTCCTAAGGACCTTGCGACGGCACCCTCATATGTTCGCGCGCAGTCGCGAAATTCAAGCGGTCAAGTTAGGACACACTGCGAGCGCGAGCGAATTCGTGCGCACAGTGGAACCAGCGTCGCCTAGCAACGCTGATGACGTCACACCGCTACCGATCGTCACTGATTTGAGAGCCTTTATAACGCGGCGTAAGCTCTCAAATTGACAATATTCGCCTGGTGCTTCAGGCGTATAAGGAACTCCTTCACGCCTGAAACTTCAAGAGGTTTGACCAAAGCGATTATCTGGTGCTCCAGTAGCCGACTTGGAAAGACCCAGACGTAATACCTCTATGCTCCCCGGTTAGGTCGTTACTCAGGCGCTCCTGGTCACGGCATAACCGCCTGGTCCCATAGTTCCGGCAGAATCTAAGGCGCTCCTTGATTTAGACGGAACATGCGGTAATGTGAGCCACTCCCGCTATACAGTTGGTCTTTACATGATACACTGGTGCTCCAGATAGTGGGTAAGGACTAACGTGACAACCTCGCCCTTTCCACTTCTGGCGCTCCAGGGTGAAAGAGACGAGGGTCGGTAACGGCACGTGAGGCGCTCCTCCGTGTATGTCTTTAGTTTAGCCATAATACTAGCCATTTTAGCCTATGCTTAGGTTCCGTATACTCATTGTTGAGAAATGTCGGTAACAGAGGTGCCCCTCGTTACCGACATAGTTAAGAAATCGTCGTAGAGACTTCGCGTTTGGACTGGTACTTTAGTTAGGACCACCGGAATCAGAATCCGCACAGTGTCAGTAATTGGGACACCGTGCCCCAATTACTGGATTCGAGTGTACTCGTATATAGAGGCCTCGCGCAAGTATGTGCATCTTGCCCGCACCGTAATATCTCTTCGCAAACGCATATAAAACACGTAAACATGAAAACACGCTGAGAATCGCCGATATTAATCACTGGCTATTTGATTATCTGTTTCAGACCTATCAAAGTGTAATGATGCAAGATGTTCCTAATAAATCTCATTTTATTTATTATTATTTTCCATAAACACTTTGTTTCATTTATTTTTGCGAGTATAACCCTTCCCCAAGAACCCTAGTTTTAACTCGAGGATCCGGGGGCAAGGTCTTAACGTTACATGGCGCCCGAACAGGGACTATATAAAACCGGTAAAACGATGTCGTCGATTCTCAGTTCGGTTTTCGCACTACACCAATTAACATGTCTCGACTATCCACCGCTGCAGGGCTCTCGCAGACTTTAGAACCACGTAGAGTAATAACCGAGCAAGTTCGCGAGATAACGAACCTACGAATGATCGTGAGGACTCTTGTTTGGGAATGCAATAAATTGAATTCCCGCGCGTACTGTCTTAGCAGTAAGACTCACTGCGCCGCCACTGCGTGGCAGCACCTCTTGGAGCTTAGGCGGAGCAGCCGAAACGCTGCACTGACTAGCCGAGTATGCGCGTCATGTCTCGCTCTCTTTCGCGCTCTCACATGTAAATGTGTGAGGCGTGAATGTGAATCAAGTAGTGTCAAGTTCAAGGCAACAAGACGGATGTAGAGCGAGGATGCTTCGCTCTCTCTCTCTCTCTCTCTCT